>PVIJ01003847.1:0-118912 GCA_004024925.1 Scalopus aquaticus | reverse complement strand
GTTAGTTCCTCCCGAGATTAGCATAAAGATGTTTCTTTTATCATTGGTCTTGGTTTCAGACAATAGGTGTGAGACAGCAGTCTCCACCCTAGGCCTAGGGCAAGGGTTGAAGACTATGTCCTTTACCTTGCCGAAATTTACCTTAGATAAGAGACATTCTTCAAAAGTTCCTTGATTTCCCCTCAAACTATGTAATTGCTTATGTATTTGAATATCTGTAATCACCCTGTCATTGCCGGTAGTTAATTCTTCTCATGCTTTAAAAACCCTGTTCTCCAAGAATAAAGTGGAACGGTCTGATCAGACTCTCTGGTTGTGCTGTCTCTCGCTCCCCACCTTCTCCCCACTCGCTCCCCACCCCCTTCTCCCCACTGAACCCGCCGCCGCCGCTGACGCTTTCCCCACCACCCCCGGGTACCCAACCTCGGTCAGAGCCGGCCTCCGACACTTCTCTTGTACGCTCAGTCTCCAGTCCCAGGTGTGCCCACTTATGCATGCCCAGACCCTACTCCAGATGCTGCCTTCAGGCATGGGTGTAGGACCGCAGGGGGTCTATCATTGATACTAATGGCAGGAAGGCAAAAAAAAAAAACCCTGATAACTTCTATTTACTCTACAATGGCATTAAATGAAAATATATATGGAGTGTGTTATAGTGTGCCCCAATAATCACAAGGCAGAGGAGCGGTCAGACAAAGGATTTTATTAATACCCAGCCATACCCACGGCCGGCTCGAAGCCCCATCCGCAGAATATTAATGCTGAGGACTGCACCAGCGGCTGGCTCAAGGCCCCATTTGCAGAAGTGCAGCCTCGAAGCAGGGGTCAGTAGGGGTTTTATACCTGCCCCCCTCCACATTCTCACAATATAGCTACTAATTCCATAAAAGGCAGGCTAGCTAGCTATGTTACAGAAGCAGAGCAGAGCAGTTATGCCAAGTAGCCAGAGACTGGATCTTATCTGGGCCTAGGGAGGTGTTTACTTTGAAGAGAATAACCTTGCATAAATGGCTGGGTAGAAGGCATGTCTGTCCTCTTGCTGACCCAGGCTGCCTTGGAGTGGGGGTGAGGTTCTGCACTATCTCATTCACTATAACAGAGGGAAAATGTGCATGTTATTAAATTAGTACCTTTAATTAACTTATATACAAGTAGTCTTTGTATATGTGTTATTCTATTTGACTCAACAAAGTGTTGTTAAACATTATGTAGCAGTTGTTATCTGAGGTACTGTGTTATCTGAGGTATCAAAAAGAACAAAAAACCTTGAAAAAACACAAAAGCAGTTAGGTAGTACTTATATTTATTGCACACCAATAACATGTAAATATATTTAAGAACCTTTCAGAGTTAAAGGCTAATGATATTCTACCAAGGGGAAATGTTTTGAAGTAGCCTGTGAAAATATTCTATTAAGAGTCTCAATATTGCTGCTTGTGGTATTCCACTGAGGTTTAAACAAAAAGCTATCCAAAAAGAATTAAATCAAACTCATTTGGGCCAGAGGAAATATGGCCCCCTCCAGACATGAAAGGAGGCAAGTGCATTTCTGAAATAAATGACTTTACATAGACACACAGGCCTCGTGAGGGTGGAATAGGCACTCCAGCTGAAAAGCTCTCAGACTAGATCAGACAGCAAAAGGTCACAACTGAAAAAAAGGTAATCTCTTCTAACTTATTATTACTATTTTTTTTTACATTTCTCAACCTAAATAAGAAACTACTTCAAGCCACTTAGTGGCTTATTCAGGTTCAAGTGTAAATTGACAAAACAGAACAAGGTATGTCATGGATCAGAAACTTTGGTAAATACATACTGTTTTGATACCAACACTCTTCATTAAATAATTTTGAAGTATTTTATTTGAAAACTCCACAAGAAAAAACAAACCATCCTTTGCTTGTTCCAGCATTTAGGATCCCTAGGTGAATTTTATAATGCAGAGTTCCGAGTAGCAACAACCAAAGCAAAGTTTTATAGATACAGAAAATATTACATCTAATTTTGTTATTTTTTAAAAAGTCATTGAAATGGCTTTATCTTTAAAAGTGGAACTGCTTGTATTGGGGATGCTGTTAGCATTGTTGGGAAAGTGCAGCACGGCCAGGCTTACTGTTCTCATGGACTGCTAGACACTGGCCACAAAGAGGCTGGCCGCACTTTCACACCCACCACTCCCCCCGCCAAGCCACTCACATGTTCTAATTGTGCACACAAAGACACTGCTAGTAGGAGCGCCTGTCTGAACTGAATTTTAAGAAGAATGATATTTTCCCTCTAAGACTAAAGGGGAAAAGGGGTATCATAATAAAACTTCTAGAAATATATATACATCATTGGCACTTTCACTACTTACACACACACATACACACATATTTATTTAAAGGTTTTATTTGTTTTTTGCATACAAGCACTGGTGTGTAAGCCAGAGGTGCGGGGTGGGGGTTTAAGAGGCAGAGTGGGGAGCAGAACAGGCAAACTTCCTGAAATATACTGCTGAGGAGAGCAGTGGTTGAGACAGGAGAGGTTCTGCTATGCCACATAAGTTAGCTCCCTGGCTGGGGATCGAACTCAGGCTTTAGAGTTAACAGTGCTGAGACAAACCCTAGGCTACCAGGGAGGCCCTATTTTTTTTTATGTTTGTTTGATTTATTTATTTTTATTTGAGACTACATTGGTTTAGAACACTGTATATGATTTAGGGGAATAGAATCATATATCTTCAGACGCATTTCACCACACTACACCCACCACCAGAACAGAAATCTTTGGCTTTCTTCCCCAATTTGTTTGCACCCGAACTCCCTCTCCCCTTCTATTAGCCTCATCTCTGCAGTCACATATCTAGATTTTGTTTTGGTTTAGTTTTATGTTGACCTAATTAATCTTTTTGAAAATATCGTATGTCTACTCCATATTAGAAAGAAACTTACTTATATATAAAAATGGAGCTTTAAAGAAGTCACACTGTTAACAAGTTAACAAGTGGAAAGATACACATTCAAACCCACTGCTGCTAGAAACAATTTACTTTATCTGCCTGTTACTCCTTAATTGTTAAACATGACTCATCTGTATGTCTCCAACATCGTATTACTTATTTTAAAACTTTATTTCTTTGATTAGAAAGACTAACATGTGGAATACTACATAAACATTTTATTTGAAGAAATGTATCTTTACTAGGTTTCCAGAAGACTGCCTTTGAAAATTTTTGGGTGTTACATTCAGACATGATTTTAGTCCTGCAATCATTTGAATTATTGTTGCAAAATCCACTCTACCCTTAGTAAACATATCTCCAGAATAATTCTGAAGTCAAAGGAATCTGAATATGAAATGGCATTGATAAAGATTCCGAAAGGGAAACATATCAAAGTTGGAAGAAATTAATTTTTTATCCATCCATCCCTCTTAATTCAAATATAAATTATTCTAAGTAAATTCAACGTTTTACTCTTATTCTCTTCTAAAGTACAAAATGAGACACATGAAATAAACATTAATTCAGCTGAAAAGTCATCACTTCTATTTGGCTTTTTCACTTAGAAATGATAGATTTTCAGTGGTAATATGAATTACCCTGTAATCTTTTGATGGAAAAGCAATGCCATTTGAATTTTAGATACTTTCTAGAACTGCTTAGAATATTATGAAAGTAATATTGTCTCCCAGATGCAAACATAAAAACAAACTGACCTTAATAAAAACCTGAATTTTCCTACTAAGAACTGCATACACATTGATGGGCTTAGTTGTGAGAGTTTTAAACACTCATAGATAATTCAAAGTCTTTCCTGCACATAGCTGAAGAAAGTAGGTGCAGACTAGAGATTAAGAATGTGAATTTTAGGGCATCCCTGGAGTTGCAAGAGGCTAAGTCTCAGCTATCTGCAGCCACTGCAGCACAAGTTTGATCCCCAGAGAGGGAGCTAACCCACAAGGACCAAAAGACCTCTCCTCACCCACTGCTCTCCTCAGCAGTGTATTTCAGGTACTCTGCCTGTTCTGCTCCCCAGTCTGTCTCTGGTGAATCCTCTCAACTCCCAACTCCACACCTCTGGCCTACACCCCAGCTGTTGTATGCATAAATAAATAAATTAAAAAAAAAAGATGTGAATTCTGGTCTCTGAATACTGGTGTTTGAATCTGATTCTTCCACCTTTTGGGTATGTTACCTTTGCAGCATTGTTAGTCTTTCTGTGTCTCAAGTTCCCATTTTCTCAAATGGATATAGTTTTAATAGTACCTACCAACATCTGATTAAAAAAGATAAATCAATTTCAATACATTTTCAAAATATCAGATATAATATAAATTGCTTAGAATTCTCCCTGAGAAAACGTTTTTTAAAAAATGGTTCTTAATTTTGGTAGAGTTTGCATTTCTGTGGAAGTATGAGATTCTGGTGCCATCCAGATTTCTGTCCTTCTGTAACAATGAAAATCTTTCATTATTCATTCAGAAAATATAAATGAGTCCTGGACAAAACGGTGAGAATATAATGTTCAACAAAGTGCAGTTTCTGGCTTTAGGGCATTTATAAATCTTAGGGGCTGACAGAGCAGAGACACTCAGTTTGTAAGCTTTTATTTTTCCATTTATAAAATGAAGGGCTGATCCATATTACTTTAGTTATTTTTCCTCTAAGGGCTGAAATTTTATGAGCTAAATTCATGTGTAAAGAACTGTTAGTTAGAACTTTATTATGCAACTGACCTCTAAGAATAAATTCAAGCATGAGTATCAAAATGTTATTAAATATATTCTATAGTATAAGTAGTGGGAAATTATCAGCAGTAAAGAATTTTACCTTTTTGATGATTTTTTGTTTGAAATACATAATTATTAATATTAAGTTAAATCTATTATTAACAAAATACTTTAAAAACCATATGTGTAAACAAAATTTCATATGCTTTGAATGAAAATATAAAAATATATTGATAGCAACGTTATTGCACATTAGAATGGGAAATACTGGATTAAGCATGACTAGTTGTTAGATTAATGTTATGGTTAGAATAACAATTAAAAATGTATATAAAATACCATCATAACAATTAAGTTAGAATAAAGTTGATGCATTTGAAATATACTAATTCAAGAGAGTGCTGGTCAGATTTAGAAGTTGACTACATAGAGAGTATTAAGACTGGGAGGTTTCAGGGGATTAATTTCCAGTATTTTAATTAAAATAGCTGCCTACATGACATTGCATTTCATTAATTATGCATTTTTTAGGAATGGAAATAATTTAAATATGGGTTTTAGAGGTTTTTCACAATGTAATATCTAATAGATACTTAAAGTCTGTAGCTTTACACAGTGATGTAAATTAAGATATCATCAAAGGACTATTCTTCAGCAAAGGTAATTTGAGCAGTCAGTGACAAAACAGATATAACTACAGTTACAGGATTTGCTAGCTAGAACCAAAACAACTAAAAAAATATACACATTTTTGTCTATCTTAAAAAGCTTAGAAGAAGCTAAGTAGGATAATTAGGTAAGTGTTGAGCTATACTTTCTCTGGGGTTAACCACATAGCCTTGAACAGTGAAATTTCATGCAGTCTCAAACATAAAAATGATATTCAGTATAATTTTTTTCGGAATGAAAGAACAAACTGGCAGAAGTCTGAGTTAGACTAGGGAGATCAAACATAGCTATGACCACAAAGAAAGGCAGTAGAGATTTCTCAGGGCATAGAACATGAGTGAAAAACCAAAACTACTTATTTGAGTGATCAAAGATCTTACCAAGGAAGTTGACATCAAGGTTGGAATGCAAGTCAAGCATGATAACAGACTCAGAAAGAGGAACTCATACAGGGCTGGGCAAGATTGCGATCCCAGGTGCAGTAGCCTTTCCACAAATGTCCTTGGTCCCTAGATAATCCCTAGCATAGAGATCATCCTGGAGACAAAAAGGAAAGATTTTCTGATCTTCCATCTTAATCTCAAGTGAAAAAGAAATTTCTTTAGTATGGCCATGAGTTGGCTTTATAGACCCAAGACCTGGAATAAAGTAGACTCCATTAGCAGGTAAAAATGGCTATAAACTGTTAGAGGCTGCATTAAACAGATGCTGAGACACTCAGGGGTCACATAAGCTTCTCTTCACTAAAGGGCACTCTGCAGTGGGGAACTGTAATTTACTAAATGCTCTAGGGAAACAGTGTGTGACGAGAAAGGAGAAAAATGAAAGAGCTAAGAAAAAAAAAAGACCATTCATTGAAAATCTTTACTAAAACGTTAGGTTTCTCAAGGGATTATGTCTTTCAGCCTTTATGAAAGTTTTGCATTGACTGTGTCAGATAGTGAGGAAATAAAAGAACTAAAGCAAATTGCATAGCAGCCATCAATTTGGTATGGGAAGGAGTCCTCATATATCATTCAGAGTCTTCTCCAAAATAAAGCAGGGGAACAAATAACTCAAGATATAGAACATCTGCTTTAAGATGATAATGTATGCAGACATATGACTTGAGAGTATCTTTATATTATAACTTCACAGATTACATATTTACAGATTGATGTAATGAAAATATATATACAAAAATAAATGTAAAAATGAAATATTGCCTATATTTTCCTTGTCTGGAAAAAACAGCTAGATAAGAGAGTGAGCTGTTAATGTTAAATCACCTATTCATATATTAGAATTATATAAATTGTAAGTGAAAGCATATATTAGAGAGAAATTCACATTTTTTTCAAATTAAATATATCATGCATACATTTGCATTTATATTATGGTATATTTCATATAGGCTTTTGTCACATTTTTGAATGATACATAATTTCATTCGATGAGCCTATAATTTACTTAATTAGTCCTTTGTTTTAGACATTTAAGTTGGTTCTCATTTTCCAAAGAGAGCTCGTTATCATTCTTATTTCTAAATCATTGTCTATATATATGATTATTTTCTAAAAATAAGTTTGTATAATTTAAGTTTTTTAGTCTCATTATCAATTATTGTGTAAGCAATCCTTATTTCAGATTCAAAATGCTGTCTTTATCATACACTGAATTAAAACTAATGTATTTTCTTCAGGAAGGCGTGAAGTTTTGATTTTATATATCTTTTTTTAAAAAGATTTATTTTTTATTTATACATACAAGCTGGGGTACAGGCCAGAGGTGTGGGATGGCGAGAGGGTTCACCAGAGACAGAGTGGGTAGCAGAACAAGCAGCTCAGAAATACACTGCTGAGGGGAGCAGCAGGTGAGGCAGGAGAGGTCTGCCGCGCCATGTGGGATTCTCCCCATCCAGGCGTCGAACTTGCGTTGCCGCTGCCGACAGCTCCACAGTGCAGTGCCCAACCGCTGTGCCACTGGGGAGGCCCTGATTTTATATAGCTTTTTGAATGGGTAGCATGTAAGCCCACACTCACTGCATACCTTAAAATATAACTTTTAAGTTGTAAAACTCCCCAAATGCACATAATAAAATATTAGGTGGTTTGGAATGGCATGTACATTATTTGGGGGATCAATGATACCCTCCAAGACTCCTACTCATTCATGCTTTTTATTGAATTCCAAGAAACTTTTAAAATGTATCCTGTTTATTTAAGTTGTACACACTTCCTAGTGGTTATGTTATGGGACAGTTAGTTTTGAGAGTCTCCTGTTGTTGTTGAATATAGGTGAACAATTTTTTACTATAACATACTTTCTGATTATTGCTAGTATTATTACACACAAAAATTCTAATCACCTTAGTTGACTCACTCAGATTTTAGGGCTGTACTACATGAAAGTAATAATTTTAACCCTTCATATATATGTGTGTGTGTGTGTGTGTATATATATATAAAATTTTTTTCTAAATTAATAATGCAGATAATTTTGAAGAAACTACAAATTTAGCTTTTTTTTAAAAAAGATTTATTTTTTACTTATACATACAAGCTGGGGTACAGGCCAGAGGCGTGGGGCGGCAAGAGGGTTCACCAGAGATGGAGCGGGTAGCAGAACAGGCAGATCAGAAATACACTGCTGAGGGGAGCAGCAGGCAAGGCAGGAGAGGTCTGCCTCGCCATGTGGGATTCTCCCCGGCCGGGCGTCGAACTCGCGTCGCCGCTGCCGACAGCTCCACAGCGCAGCGCTTAACCGCTGCGCCACTGGGTAGGACCGTTTAGCTTTATTTTTTAAAAATATCACTTTAATCTCAGTTTGGAGGAATTATTATACAAAATTGTTGTTAATCTAAATCTCTTCAAATGGTGTCATTGTGTAACAATTATATTTACAGTTGTTTCTTTTCCAGGTTAACAATGCATTCATATACGTTTTAAGAAAAACAAAGGATGATATCAACATTCCTAAAACATTTTAATTGCTACGATTAACAGTATACAAAACCAAAGATTGTTGGACATATTTGAGCCCAAGTTTTTATTTTAACTTGCATCATTTCACTTTTAGTAGTAGTAGTTTATGGTCGAATGAAGACAATTTGAATTATCTCAATGTGTTTTGATTCCATATCTGTTTCTTATTATTTTATTTAACATTTAAGATTTTTTTTTGTATTTTTTTAAATTGGGGTAACATTGGTTTACAACACTGTATATGATTCACCTTTTCAGATGCATACATGACATATCCACACCAACGCAGCCATAGTCCACCACCACAGTCCATTTTGCCTCCTCCCAGCAAAGCTTTCTACCATCTCCCACCTCTACTGGTAGCTCATTTTAACAGTCAGATTTCTAGGTGTTGTTTTGATTTGGTTTTGTCTATTGCTTAGTTTTGTTTCTCTACAATAAAGTAAAGTAATTCTGTATCTGTCTTTCTCTTTCTGGCTTATTTTGCTTTGCATAATCCCCTCCAATTACATCCATGTTGTCACGAATGGCAGGATTTGTCTTTTATATATATATATACAGCTGATTAGTATGTGTGTGTGTGTGTGTGTGTGTGTGTGTGTGTGTGTGTGCCTGATCTGCTTAAACCACTTATCTGCATCTGTTCATGGGTACTAAGGTTGTTTCCATAATGGCTACTACAAATAGTGCTGCAATGAACATAGGCAGGCATGTATCCATTTGAATTTGTATTTTTGCAGTCTTTGCATAAATATTTAGAAGTGGAGTTCTTGGATCACATTGTAGATAAAAAAATCTCATGCTGTTTGCCAGAAGGAGGGGACACTTGACATTCCCTCCAATAGTGTAACAAGGATATTTTTTCTCTTCATCACCTTCACTTGTTTCTGGATTTTTAAAATAAGGACCATTCTCTGTATGTCTTTTAGAGATGTGTCAATTTAGGTCCTCTACTAAATTTTGATTAGACTTTTTGTTGTTGATGTTGAGTTGCATAAGTTCTTTGTAGAACTAGGGTTTTATCCCCTTAGTGAATGTATGATAAGAAAATATTTTGCCCCTTTCAACAAAGTGTATTTTTGTTTTACTGGTAGTTTCTTTGCTATACAGAAGTATTTTTCTTTATTTGATGTAGTCCCATCTGTTTTATTTTTTCTTTTGTTTCCATTAGCGTTGATTTCCCAAACACACCATTGAATACACTGGCATGCAGTGTTTTGTCTATGCTCTCTTCTATATATTTTATGACTTCAGGTCTATATAAATCTCTTAATCCATTTATCTATTTTCAGTTAACGCCTGTATATAGTGTGAGATAGTGGTCCAGTTTCTTTTTTTTTTTTTAATGTGGCTTTCCAGTTTTCCCTTTGTTCCCTTTCCAGTATCCTTTGTTCAAGACAAAATGATATTCCTTTTTCCAGTGGATATTTTTACTTCATTTGTCATAAATCAAGTGTTCAGATAAGTTTGGGTTTATTTGGGGACTCAAAATTATATTCCATTAATTTGTGTAGCTATTATTTTTCCCAATACCATACTATTTTAGTTACTATAGTTTGAATAGTTTTATTTTTTTTAAAGATTTATTTATACAAGCTGGGGCATAGGCCAGAGGCGTGGGGCGGTGAGAGGGTTCACCAGAGACAGAGTGGGGAGCAGAACAGGCAGATCAGAAACACACTGCTGAGGGGTGCAGCGGGAGAGGCAGGAGAGGTCTGCCGCACCATGTGGGACTCTCCCCAGCCGGGCGTCGAACTCGCAACGCGCGCTGCGGACAGCTCCACAGAGCAGTGCTCAACTGCTGCGCCACCAGGGAGGCCCCTATAGTTTGAATAGTTTAGTTAGTAATAGTTTAGTTAGTATAGTTTGAAGAATGGGAATGTGATACCCTTCTTCCTTTTTTTTTTTTTTTTGTCAATATTGCTTTGACTATTTGGGGCCATATGTAGTTTCATAAAAAATATCAGGGATGTCTGTTCTATGTCTTTGAAGACAACCATTGAAATTGCATAGAATAGTGATTGCACAGAATCTAAATACTGCTTTAATGACCATTTTGACAAAGTTAATTCTAACCCATGAACAGGGCACACATTTCCATTTTTGTTGTGTGTCTTCTGTCTTTTAACATCTAATAATTATCATTGTATTGATCTTTGATCTCCAATGTTAAATTTACTCCTAGATATTTAATAGATTTGATGTGATAGTAAAGGGAATTTCTTCCTTGATTTATTTCTCTTGCATGAAGCAATGCAACTGATTTTTGTAGATTGATTTAGTAACCTGTCACTTTACTATATGGATTTATAGTTTCTAATAGTTCATTTATGGAATCCTTAGGATTTTCCATGTATATCATAATATTGCAAATGATAGTTTTACCTCTTTTCCTATTTGGAACCCTTTATATCATTCTCTTTCATAATTGTTCTAGCTAGGACTTCCTATATATATATATATATATATATTTAAGTAGTGGTAAAAGTAAACATTTTTGTCTTCTACCTGATCTTAGAGGAAAAGCCATATTTCATCATTGAGTATGATGTTAACTGGGGGTTTCTTACATATTGTTTTTACTATGTTTAGATATATTCCTTCTACTCACCCATTTTTTTCAGAATGTTTATTGCAGATAACATTATTGAAAGCTTTCTCTGCATTTTTTGGTATAGTCATATCACTTTTATCCTTTTTTTTTTTTGATGTGTTAAATTACACTGATCATTTTTTCAAATGTTGAACCATCCTTGCATACCCGGAATAAATCCCACTTGGGCATGTTATGTTTTTCTTTTAATGCTAATTTTCATTTGCTTAGATTATGTTGAGGACTTTTACATCTATGTGCATCAGGGATATTGGTCTACATTTTTTTTTAACTCCTTGTCTGATTTTTATATCAGCACAATGTGTTTGGAAATATTTCTTCTCCCTCAATTTCTTGAAAGTTTGAGAATGATAAGTATTAGTTTTTTTGTTTTTTTTTAAGATTTATTTATTTATACATACAAGCTGGGGTACAGGCCAGAGGCGTAGGGCGGCAAGAGGGTTCACCAGAGACAGAGTGGGGAGCAGAACAGGCAGATCAGAAATACACTGCTGAGGGGAGCAGCGGGCGAGTCAGGAGAGCTTTGCCGCGCCGTGTGGGATTCTCCCTGGCTGGGCATCGAACTCGCATCTCGCGCTGCCGACAGCTCCACAGTGCAGCACTCAACCGCTGTGCCACCAGGGAGGCCCAGTATTAGTTTGTTTTTGAAGGTTTGGTACACCTCACTAGTAAACCCACATGGTCGTGAACTTTTGTTCTTTACATGACTTTTGATTACTCCTTTAATTCACTTGTTTGCAATTAGTTTGTTTAGGTTTTCTTTCTTCTGGTTCATTCTCAAAGGTTGTATACCTCTAAGAAGTTGTCCATTTGTTACAGGGTATACAATTAACTGTTATTTATTGTAGTTTCACAGTCCTCTGTATTTTTGAGATGTTTGCTGTTGTATCTACTCTTTCATTTCTGATTATATTTATTAGAGTTTTCTTCCTCTTTTTTCTTTATCATGCTAGCTGTAGGTTTTCTTTTTTTTTTTTATTTTTCAAAGGACCACCTTTTGGTTTCATTGATCTTTTGAACGTATTTTTAATTATTTTTTATTATTTCCGTGCTATTTTTATATTTCTTTCCTTCTACTGGATTTTGGCTTTGTTTGTTTGTCCTGTTTAGTTCCTTAAGTTTCAATAATCACCTTAAATGCATATGACTGGATTCACTAATCAAAAGTGTAAAATGGCTTGCTGGACAAGCAAACAAAACTCAAATTCCTGCTATTTCTAGGAAAAAACACCTGAACTCCAAAAATAAACACAAGCTTAAAGTAAAGTGTTGGGAAACAACCTTAGAAGAAAATGGAACACAACAAAAGAGAAGAACAGCACACTTATATTAGATAAAATAAACTTCCAGCTAGGCCTCCCTGGTGGCTCAGCGGGTCAGCACTGTGGAGTTCGACGCCCGTAAGGGAATCTTATGGCTTGGCAGACCTCTTCTGACTCGCCTGCTGCTCCCCTCAGCCATGTATTTCTGTCCATCTGCCTGTTCTGCTCTCCACTCTGTCTCTGGTGAACCCTCTCACCGCCCCATGCCTCTGGCCTGTACACCAGCTTGTATGCCAATAAATAAATCTTTAAAAAAAGAAATAACACTATAGTGGTTGAAGACTTCAACACACTACCCTCACCAACAGACAGATCAACAAGGAAACAATAGCCTAAAAAGAGAAATTAGATCACATGGGCTTAACAGGCATTTTGAAAAAGCTGAATACACATTCTTCTCAAATTCTCATGGTGCATTCTCCAGAATAGACCACATATGGGTCACAGATGAAGTGCTAATAAATTGGAGAATGGCATCATATCAAGTTTATTTCCTGATCACCATGGTATCAAAGTAAACATCAACCATAAAAACAAAGCAGAAAAAAAGCTAGTAAGTATACATTAAACACCATATTACTGAATGACTATTTGATTAATGAGAAAATCGAAGAAGAAATTTAAAAAATCTGGAGACAAACAAAAATGACAGTATTTACTGCCAGAACCTCTGGCATTCAGAAAAGTCAGTATTAAGGAAGAAATTAACCCAGGGCCTCCCTGGGTTAAGTTGCAGCACTATGAAGCTATCCAGAGTCAGTGCAGCATGAGTTCTATACCCTGCCAGTTAGTGCTTTGTGTGAGATCATTCTTTACTTTTACAGGTTAACAATGGTTCTTTGGTTCCTAGAATATATATTCACTTCACATTTCATTTTCTTTCTTGTGAGATCATTGTGTCATTTGATTTCTCTTTTTTCTGGTTTCTTTTTTCCCTCCTCGGGTTTCTACGTCTCTTCTTCCACCTTCTGAATTTGCCATTCATCAATCAACTGTATGGTCCATTTTTTTCTCATTAAGTTAGTTCTGATGGTGCAGGATTTTAGGACTTACTACAAATGTTTCCAACAAAGCAATAACGCTTAGAGCCAACATTTTTTAAAATCTCAATCACTGCTCAAGTAAAGAAATTTTTAAGCCACCTGAATTTAGTTATCTCCGCTGATATTATTACCTTTCTTATCAATAGCAGACTTGTGCCCTTTCTGCTGAGAAAATCTGATCTTCACACATTGGCCCATTTCAACTTGAATAACTGTTAGATGATGGGGAAAGTTTCCAACTTGTTTGTATTCACAAGTGTTGTGAAGGAATTTGTGTGAGCACTGGATTGATAGCTAAAATAATTGAATGTAATTCCTGCTTTATCCTGTATAATCATTCTGAGCCTTTTAATCTTTAAAATTGAATAACGAACAAAGCCTTCCTTAAAGTGTTATCATATGGATTGACATGAAATAATGCATATGAAAACACCCAAGACAAGAACTGGCAGTTAGTTGATTTTTAATGTCTTCCTAAAATTTCCTTCTTTCTAAATCTGTTTTCCAGTAATCTTCTCAAAACAGAGAAGACCTTTGGCATTTTCAGAATAAAAAGGTTTTTGAGTCTTACAATATTATAAATGTTACAGAAATTTAAATACTAGCTTAAGAAATAGCAGTCCTACTCTGCAGGTAATATATAATTTTTACACCATTATGGTTATTAGGGTTTCACCAGCCACAGTCTTTCAAAAATATTACTTTATAGCATGAATTTTGTTAAGGTCGTACTTGAGTTTGAATATCCTTAGGTAAATGAATGACCAACAGAAGAACAATCAACAGTGGCAGACAATCAGTTGATGCACACCAATTACCTCATTAATTAACACAAGTCACTATTTAAGCATCATCATGCATTCTCAACAGTTTTGACTTTCTTTTGTTACCTACATTTACTTTTTCAGTTTTATATCTTCTTTCTCTACTACACACACACACACACACACACACACACACACACACACACAGTTTTTCTGCCCTATGTTGAGTATATAGTTGCTATATTTGCACACAGTTTAAGCCTATAGGCCATTCCTAATGCTCATACTGATCCCCTCAACTAGATCGTTTGTTCATATATACACAAAAACAGGTTATAAAGCAAACTCAATTCTCAGTTCAATGTGTTGCTGTAACATTTCAAGCAAAGTTACAGAGTATATTTATGCTTCACAGAAATTTTACTTCACAACACCCTGTAAGGTCATCCCCAGTTTACATTTGCAACAACTGAACCAAGGAGAGACTTATCAAATTTCCTAAGACATAGAACTTAGTGTCCAGACACAAGTCACTCTTAAATCTGGCAACACTCAGTGAATGTTTTTACTGAAAAAATACCCAGATCCTCACCATACTTCACAAACCAGATCAAACTCATCTCTTGCAATGCAAACAAACAAAAAGCATAACATCATCTGAATTCATTCTCATTAAAAAAAAAATTATTTTTCTCTGAAATTCCAAAATGTTTACTTTTTTACATATGTAGTCAGATATTCACTTACTTTTATTGAGTGTTTAGCTGTATAGAAAGTGCAAATCTCTTATAATAGTGTTTACTTTAAAGGCATATATGTATTAAACAAATGACTAATACAAGCAATTTACACAAATATTGCATAATGAAAAGATATGTGTTAACTGCCAGGGATCTAAAAAATCAACTAAAATATTCTTTGTAGATACAGACAGGTTTATATCTAATAATTTAATGGTAAGATACATACCGTATTTATGACAACATATTCACATACAATGCAAGACAGCACAATTATAACTGATGACTGACACACAGTTGGAATTAAAATCAACAATAAGTAGCTTTTACTTCTATACTAGTCTGAAAAAAACTGTAATTATATAAATTATTAGTAGACCCTCTGCATAGTAGGTTCTCAATAAAGAAGTCAATGAGTAAATGAATATCAAGACCACTTACATAAGCCTAGTTCTAAATGAAAGTCAGAAAGTCCAGTATCACTAGCATATTTTCCTTAGCCTTAACTCCTAAAGAAGAAATACATTCGGTTTTCAAAGATTTCTTTATTTCCATTCTGTAAGAGCAAACATTTACAGTTATATAATTTTTCTTCACTTACTATAAAATTAAGATTCTTACATATGGGTAAAAATATTTGCAAGATCTAAACAAGCTTATTCTTGCTATTATTATATGTGGTGTGTTATGTAATGTCTGAGTGTAGCTAAGAAATTTAGCTTCCATTTTTGCTCTTTGACAAGCAGCTACTTATTTTATGAAATTAACCTAGTTTTCATTTTTTGCTACATAATTGAGTGTTTTTAAGATGGTTACAACCCAGTATTACACAGTAATCCATAGTATGAGTGATCTTATGATAGATACAGAAATTAATATGAGTTGTACATAATTTTCCATTCCTTTTTCTTGTAAATGCTGTCAGAAAAATGCAGAATCCAATAAAAAAATATATATTCTAGCCAAGAATGTAAGTAATTGCAATTTTTCAGATGATTGAGGAATTTTCCAAAATTCCCCGAGGAAAAAATCAGACATCTCCCTTGATTTTTTACATAACTATATATCTCCTAGTGTTTTATATATCTGTCTTGATGCTTTAGATATTGCCCTCAAAGTTTTTAGATATTTCTTTTTATTATTTTTTACATTAAAATATACTGCAATGACTCATATTTTGTGTGGAAGACACCATAAAGGGGCTAACCCTCAATATAATAATGTTCAATAAATGCAGTATTGAAATCTTATTAATAATTTCTACGTAATATAAACTATTCCCTTTTTGCTCCTACTATACACATAATCAATTACTAAAGATTCAGCAGTGAATATGGCACACAAATTGCACCATTGAACATGAAAGAGGTAATAGACATATGACTACAAAACTATTTAGAACAATAAGATGGAGATGTACAGGGTTTAAGGCGAGCATTTAGAAAGGAAGTTGTTTACTAAGAAGGGACATTCAGAAATGACTTCTCTGGGAGAGACAATCGGTAAGCTCAGGTTTGAAGAAATATCAGGCAGAGTTTGTAGAGGACATTATAAGCCAATGAACAGTCTGAGTTAGGGTTTGGGGGTGGCAGACCTTGCCAAAAACTACAGCTGGTCCCTGATATTTGGTGTGAATACTTTGAAGGAGAGTGATAACAGGTAAGGAAGAAAAATAAGAAGAGCCCTTGTAACAAGGCAATGGCTTTGTGATATCCCATTATAAAATTAGAATTTCTCTAATTTATATTGGGGATCCATTATTTGGAAGCTGATTGTCAGAAGAAAGAATGAAGGAAAAATAAACAATACTAACAATCACTCACTGGTACAAACCAATGAGTGTGTTGAAAGCTTAAAAGGGTCTAAGGTAGCCCGACCTATGGAGCTTTTTAAAGGTGTCCCCTCTGGTCCAATGTGAAATGAAATGAAATTTCACAAAGATTTTCTAGAATGTTTTTTAAAAGATTCATTTATTTATGCATACAAGCTGGGGTATAGGCCAGAGGTGTGGAGTGGTGAGAGGATTCACCAGACACAGAGTGGGGAGCAGAACAGGCAGATTGACTGAAGTACACCACTGAGGGGAGCAGCGGGCCAGACAGGAGAGGTCTGCTGCACCATGTGGGAAGCTCCCTGGCCAGGTATTGAACTCGTGCTGCAGTGGCTGTGAACAGCTTCACAGTGCTGCACTTAACCAGTTGTGCCACCATGGAGGCCCTCTAGAATATTTAAAGAATAAGATTTTTCCACTGTATTTTAATGGTATATAATGAAAAGGTGATCATTGAATGGAAAATAAGAAATGTGGGTGCTGGTGTCTGCTTTTCCACTAACAAATTCTTCAAAATTGGAGAAGGCATATAAACTCTATGGGATTTTGTTTATATAAAAGCAGAGTATTTCATTAATTTAACACCAAAGTCATTTTCAAATGATTCTGAATATTAGCACCTTTATTTCTTTAAAGATTTATTTATTTATGCATACAAGAGCTGGGGTATAGACCAGAGGTGGGGGGGGGGGGACTGGCAAGAGGATTGACCAGAGGCAAAGTGGGGAGCAGAACAAGTAGATCCACTGAAATACACTGCTGAGTGGAATGGCACGACAGACAGGAGAGGTCTGCTGTGCCATGTGGGTCAGCTCCCTGGCCGGGTATCGAACTCATGCTGCAGTGGCCGGTGATATCTCATAGTGCTGAGACTTAACCACTTATGCTACCAGGGGGGCCCTGAATACGAACATCTTTATAATATGATTGATGGATTTGGCTTTTTGTTTGTTTCTAAATAAGTACTTCCAAATACCTTAAGAACTACTTTAGGTAGGTTTAACATTATTTACATTATTAATACACTTCAAGAATATCTGTATGAGGGCCTCCCTGGTGGCACAGCGGTTAAGTACTGGGCTGTGGAGCTGTTGGCAGTGGCGACGCAAGTTCAACACCCGGCCAGGAAGATTCCCACATGGCGCAACAGACCTCCCCTGCCTCACCCACTGCTCCCCTCAGCAGTGTATTTCCATCGATCTGCCTGTGCTGCTCCTCACTCTCTCTCTGGTGAACCCTCTCGCCGCCCCATGCCTCTGGCCTGTACCCCAGCTTGTACGCATAAATAAATAAATCTTTAAAAATAAATGAAAATATGTGAATAAAAAAACGAAAATAGGCCTAGTAGAGTTATGTAAATAAAATTTGTGAACATATGTTAATAAAAATTTCAAATTGAAGTAGTATTTTTGCACAGATAACAACTCCCATGTATATATATAAGCATATGAGTACATTACTATCATAAATCATAGAAACTTTCCATTCGGGTAGTAGAATTAATTCTTTCACCTAAGTACAGAACTCCATATTAGGAACTACAATTATAGTAAAAATAATCATCAGTTTCAAATATTTATTATTGAGCACCTTTACAAGTCATGCATTAAGCTATTCCTATATTCATGTATTCTCACATATTTAATCATCACAACAAACCTAAATGGTGTGTATTTTTAGCTTTTTTCTTATAGGTGAGTATACTTAGATAAGAAATGTTTTTATAAAGGTCATTCCGATTCAAAACTTATCATATTTTAGTACCAGCCAGTCATTATTTGTTTATTGGTATCACAGTATAATCTATAAAAGCACACATTACTATTATGTAATGATTCTTTCTCCCACTTCCTCTTTTATTAATGCTCCTCAAATTCCCGGTAACTGCACCAGTCAACCACGTTACAGATGATGTGTGTGGGTATGTGCGTGTATGCGCTTGGATCTTCTTAAAACTATGATTCAAGTTGGTCAGTTGAAAGATAGGTTCAGTTTCAACAGCTTGTGATTTTTCAAGTACTTGGTATAGTTAATCACATATTCTTTTTATTTTTTTGCTTGTCAATGTTGGGCTGCTTACGAAATTTTAGAGTAGTAAGTAGCAGACCTCCTCAGCATCCCTTGGCTATATGTATGAAGACTATGAAATTTTGCATGGGTGCAGCAAATTTTTGTGACGTATGACATACATTTTCTATGGAAGTAAAGGTCTAAAGCTTTTGGATATCTCAGAACTGGTTGTGGAGAGACTGATGATTGCCAGCCAGTCTCTGACCCCTGTTTATAATTCTGAAGACAACTGGCAAGTAACAGATTATCAAAAAAATAGCCAGTTGAGATGACTTTGTTCTAAGTAGGAATTTAAAAGAGTCACTATTGTGTAAATCTACTGTGGTGGAATTGCCCATATCCTGGTGTATAAATTGTAGGTGTATCGTGGAAATCACAAACACGATAGATGCATGCTACACAGATCACACTCAGCAACACAGGAACATGCAAGGCAAAGTGAGTTATATTTAGATGTGGTCTATTTCATATGTTATAAAAGTAATTGGGTAATAAAGTCAATTTCCTAGCTCTGTCCCTAGGCCCTATATAAATTTGGACTAACAAGGCATTCTCTTTGAACCTGTGACCTCATCTGTCAAATGGGAATAAAATGCTCTCCATAGTATGACTGCTGTGAAAATTATTGGCGGACATAAGAAATATATGATATATGTAAAATACAGTCTGGGTTGAATAGGCACCAATGAATAAATGACTAAAATAACTATGGGCGTCCCTGGTGGCGCAACAGGTTAAGTCTCAGCACTATAAATTAATTATCTGCAGTCTCAGCACTATAAACTGTCTGTAGCCACTGCAACAAGAGTTCAATCCCAGGCCAGGGAGATTCCCACATGGCTCAGCAGACCTCTCCTGCCTTGCCCACTACTCCCCTCAGCAGTGTACTTCAGCTGTTCTGCTCCCCACTCTGTCTCTGGTGAATCCTCTCACCACCCCACACCTCTGGCCTACACCCCAGTTCTTGTATGCATAAATAAATAAATCTTTTTTAAAAATAAAATAACTGAGAGAATTAAAGGATTGAGTGCCTGCAGTGCCAGGTGGCCCCAAGTTGAGCACTGAAGTCCAAACATGGATAAACTCATCTTCTGTCCTTGAGTACCTTATGAATGAATGAATGGTTATTTCCACCAAATAAGCGGTACGGAAAAAGAGAGCATGAACATAAAAATACAAGGTTCATCTACAAAGAACAGATAGAGTTAATAATTGCAAGCTATGAAGTGTAAGGTAAGTCATGTCAAGCAATAAATACATAAGAAGTGTCAGGAAAGCAGAAAATCCCAAATCTCTGAGGGCATTTTTAGGACATGCAAAAATAAAATAAGCACACCTGCTGTTTTCATCTTTTGTCCTTCACATGACACAGTTTATGCTTAGGTTGAGAAGACAATAAATAAAGATGATTAATATAGAATGTTGTTGTAATTATTTGAAATGTGATTAGAAATATATTTTCTAAATATCCAAGAATAAACTTTCATTATTTTTTTACCTTATTTATTTATTTATTTATTTATTTATTTATTTATTTATTTATTGCGTCAATGTTCATTTTTGTGCGGTAATTAGTTTCTCCCCTCAGGTGTAGTCCCCATAGTTCTCCTGCCAACATATGAAATACCACTTCACACTTCTGAGAATGGCCCACATTTAAATAATTGGAAACAGCAAATGCTGGAGATAATGTGGGGTAAAAGGAACCCTCTTACACTGCTGATGGGAATGTAAACTGGTCCAGTCACTATGGAAAGCTGTGTGGAAATGCATTTAAGCATAGTGGGAACATTTCTTCCTTTACACATTCAGTATAGTTACTTAAAACACATTCATGATAACCACTAAGTGCATGTTATTCTGTTAAGTCCTAGGACAGGTGATGGAGACTGAACAAGACCAAAAAAGCTTAACTGCTAAGGTCAGTCTAAAATGAAAACATGGAGTGTCTAGAACATTAATATGCTAATTTAAAAAATGGGGAGCTTTTGCTCCAGCTCGCTCACACAGTGAGTAACATTGGCTAGGGCATTGTAAACAAGTTGCTTTACTTTCTGAGACTACTTCCTCTTTTTACAGCAAGAATATGATTTCTTAATTTGTAAAATGTATTGGGTTATTTTAACTTATAACTGACAATGGATGTGGAATTCTTCAGCTAATGATACAGTTCATGTAACTGGAAAAACACAGGGCAGTTACTGAAAATCTGCTTTGATCTGGCGGAGTTTTACATACTTTATTTCATTTAATTCTTACAACCACCCTGGGATAGAGATACTATTATTAACCTCATTTTACAGATGTGAAAAACAGGATTCAAAAACTTTAAACACCCTCAAAGTCATATAGACAATGAGCACTAGATTTACGATTCTAAGCTGGAAAATAATTGGCATCAGATTTTAAATCTCACAGACTGTCTTATATTCCACTTAATCCAAGGTAAAAATACTATATGTCAATTTATAAAACCAAGGTCTGATTAAAATGAACAAGATGAAATGACAAACATAGATTTATGTGAAAGAACATGCTAATTAAAACTCAAAATATGTCCAAAATTTTTTGATACTTGAAAGCATTAGAGAATGTTCAGTAACCAGTGTCCCAGGTATATGAAGAGAACTGACATGATGAGAAAGAAATGAAAAGGTATTGAAAGGGCAGAGCAGGCAGGTATGCGCTCATTGGGTAGAGTGGCAAGACAATCTCCTGGCTTGCAAGCAGCAGGAACAAGGGGTCCGGGAAGAGAACACTGTGCTTCTAGCAGCCTGGTCAGAGGAAGAGAGACAAAGCCTCCAGAGACAAAGGGACCAAAAAAGGAGACTGAAAAGTCCCCGTGGAGGGTTGAAGGATAAAGATGACTTAATTACCAGATTAAAGGTCATTGGAAATGCCACTTTCTCTCTGTAAAAGAGCTCAGCCTGCTCCCTGTGACTGAGGAGACTTTGTGTTCACACTTCATGTGACTAAGGGAGGCAGTTTTGGTCTCGTTAGGCCTTCGGATAATGGGGACTTAAAAACATTTTATCAAAATAAGTTTGTAGGATATACTTGATTTTATCTGTGGTAGGTCCAAAGCTAATCCTCCGGGGGGGACAGTGAAAAAAATAAAGGTGGCAAAGGGGTGTGAGAGAAATGTAGGGAAAATAATGTGACAGGATAATTAAAAAAAAGCTGCACTTATGACAAAGAAAATAATTGAAGCCAAAAAAGATTAAGGGAAAACATTTAAAAATAAAACATGTAAGTGTGGGGGCATCCCTAGTGGCTCAAGGGGTTAATTCTTAGCACTACGAAGCTATCAGCAGTCACTACAGCATGAGTTCGATCCCCAGCCAGGGAGCTTCCCATATGATGCAGGAGACCACCCCTGTCTGGCCCACTGCTCCCCTCAGCAGTGTATTTCAGTAGATCTGCTAGTTCTGTTCCCCACTCTGTCTCTGGTCAATCCTCTCACCCTGGCACCTCTGGCCTACATCTCAGGTCTTGTATGCATAAATAAATAAAAATAAATCTTAAAAAAAGAATGTTAAGTGTGGGTTGGAAAATATGTCACATCTAGGTTATGATTAGTTAAGTGTCAATGCCTGCTAACACTGTAAATATTGTCTAATGGACATTGATTCTTTGTTATTCAAATCATGTACTATATTGAACTGTTTATAATATCATGTCTCCTTTTGTGTTGTGGCTTGGAAAAAGACAAAAAACAGAAAAATTGTACAATTGAAGGTCATTATTTGACTTCATTTGTTTTAGCAATGTTTCATATCTATTTCTTAAACAGTTAATCATTAAAAATGGATGTGTTTTATTGTAAACTAGGGATTTGGAGTGATTATGTCAATGTAGTTTCATTAATTATGACAAATGTACCACTCTGGTGGGGAATTCTGATCATGGAGAGACTGTGCATGTTTACGACAAGGGACTTTATGGGAAATCCTTACCCCTCAGGAATTGTTCCACCTTATAAGGCAAGATTTTCACTCTCATCATATCATATATAAAGATATTCACAGTAAAATGAAAGTTCAAAATCTTGGGGTTTCTCATACTGTTTAATTTTTTTAAAGATTTATTTATTTATGCATACAAGTCGGGGTGCAGGTCAGAGGTGTGGGGCGGTAAGAGGGTTCATCTGAGACAGAGTGGGGAGAAGAACAGGCATATCACCGAAATATACTGCTGAGGGGAGCAGCGGGCAAGGCAGGTGATGTCTGCTGAGCCATGTGGGAATCTCCCTGGCCAGGCATCAAACTGGCGCCACAGTGCCACAGCCACCAACAGCTCCACACTTAACCCATTGCGCCACAAGGAGGCCCTCTCAGCCTGTTTCTTAAATGACACTAGAGACACCCAGATGAATAACTCATTGGGATTTAGTGAAAATGCTTTAAAAGTCAAGCTACGAGAGGATAGGTTCTTTCTCAGTGGGCTGTGCACTATTGTATGATCTGACTTCAGATTCTCACCGTCTCATTTCTAATCATTCTCTCTGAAACTCAGCTTCTTTATCTGTGGTAATCATAGTATCCCATGATTTTGTGTAGGTTAAGTTAAATTTTCGGAGCTTTCTTTTCAGTACCAGACACAAGTATTGTTAGTTTCTTCCCAGTGTTAGATAAAGATTAAACTTCTGAGTCTTGCTCGAGCCTATAATAACCATTTTATAAATAAAATTCATAAAATGCTAACTATAACTCCAAAGCAATTGAATCTGATTTCATTTTAACTTGCAGAAATCTATATTTTTAAGAAGAACTCCTTTAGTACCTTTGCATTGGATTCCAAATGTTGTTTCTTCCCAATATCTTTCCTGTTTCCCCTCTAAGCAATTGTTTTCAGATTTGTTTTTGTTTGTTTTTAATTTTTATAAACTTTATTTTTAAAAAATAATTTACTCCCAACAAAATTAAAAAAGAGGCTTCCCTTTCCCATTTTCCCATTTCCCATAAATGCCCTGGCTATACACATGCACAGTCTCTCCAGGATCAGAATTCTCCACCAGAGTGGTACATTTGTCATAGTTAATGAAACTACATTGACATAATCATTCCAAATCCCTAGTTTACATTAAGGCTACTAGTCCATTTTTAACGATTAACTGTTTAAAAAATAGATATGAAACATTGCTAAAACAAACATTGCTAAGTCAAATAATGACTTTCAATTGCTTAATTTTCTGTTATTTTGTCTTTTTCCAAACAGCAACACAAAAAGGGGACATGATATTATAAACAGTTCAATGTAGTATATGATTTGAATAACAAAGAATCAATGTCCACTAGACAGTATTTACAATCAGAGGACAACGATAGACATTTTAATGGAAAAAAGGAGGAGGAAGTAAAAATTTATTTTGCTAGACTTTTCAATTTTTTAGCCATCCATTTTGTGTTTTAGAATTTACAAAAGTATTTATCCTATTTCTCTAACACCACAGAATTAGAAATTCAAAGTATTTTGTAGTAATGTCTTTGTCACATATCCAGCATATATTTTGTTTGATAGCAGACACTTTTTATAAGGATTTATTGCTTTCTATGAGTTTTTAAAAACATTTTTTCTCCTATAAAATAATTTGTGTATATGAATCCATATGGAATTTGTATTCCCTCTGAAATCATTTGCAGATGTTCTATAAAATCTGTTATTTGCTTAGGGAAAAAAGAGGGATCTCAAAAGATTCTTTAGTGGGTCAGTAAACTGGTAAGGAAATGACTTAATCAATTAAACTTAACCAATATTTGTTATCAAACATTTATTTGAACGTGGTACTCAATATTTTGAGTATATATACTATAAATTAAGCTCAATTTTTATTAACACATATATTAAATACAATATTGCTATGTCATTGCTTATTTAGCAAATATCACAATTTAAATGAGAAGGGGCGGGGGGGGCCGATTGGATCTACATGATTCTCTTCCCACTAAGGTAAAGTTCAATTTCATCTTGTAAAAATGAATTGCTGCCAGTTATATAGCTTGCTGTGTCACTTCAATAGGCATCAAATTGTTTACATCAGGTATATTACCACTTTTGCAAAACAGTCAGAAATTGGAAGAAACTAAGAATTTATGACTCGAGTGTTCTTATATACTCTTAATTAAACAAAATTTAGCAAAGGTAACTAATTTGAATGGCATAAACTACAGACTTTGTAAGTAAATCACACATTTTAGACATTAGAAACATACAACCACTTACAAAGACAAACTGATGTCTTAAATGTGCCTTTATAGTGCCATTGGAATAAACCCAGGAGAAAATTGTAGTCCTTCTTTCGAAGTTACTCAAATCCAATTGATGTCACATTATGCAAGTATAGTTGGCATCCAGCAGCAATTTAATTGGCCATATTCTGTGTTTCTAAAGGGCAATTTTGTTCATAATATCTAGGTGTTCACTGTTTGCTATTGCATTGACCTTTAGAGAGTCTTAGAAACAGCCTTTGAGGTTTCATTCCATTTTTTTCCAGACTGAAAACAGCTTATTAAATTGTTTTTCTGAGATAATAGCATCACCATTAAAGAAAGATGGATATAGGCATATTAAGACTGTTTCAATGACATCCAATGCATATAATATTGTATTTAAGTTATGGACATTTTAGTCAGCTAAAGTAGTTTAACTTTTCAATGTGATTTCCTTTCTTGTCTCATGAATATGAGTGATCAGTTACTGAGGAAGTATTTAATTGGCAGACAGTGCATTAAAATGTTAACATCAATAAAATTATATGTGTAAAGCTTCAGAGATCTCATTAAATAAAAATTGGTGTTTGTGTAGAATCTATACTGTACCAGGTTTTTAATCTAATTTCCAGCTCAAAAAAATCATTAACGATTGAGTTAAAATTAAGTCTTATTATATAACTAAAGAAATTGGAAAGAACACAAATATTTGGTAATAAACCCAATTTAAATCCTGAATCTTGGAATCCAGAAAGAGTGCCCCCTTACTGCTCATCAAAAACACCACATAAAAATATCATTACTACTGTAATTATCATTTACTAATAATAAGCTATACGATCATACTAATAATTGAAAACAATAGTTGCATTTGACATATCCCATTAACAAACGTAAGACAAAAATAAATGACTTATGGAGAGCCCTTAAATATAAAGTTTCTGACCTTTAAAGGGTCATTGTGTCCCTCTTTTAATCATCTCATATGTTAAAAGCAAATTGAAACATTACTAATACATGAAAGCTGGTGTATGAAACCAGTTTGCATTGCTAAGACGTTGTCTAAGAAAACAGTTTTCATGAGATAAAAAACGGTTTATGTTGTACAAACTAGGGGGGATCGTTTAGCTTTTTCCATACAAATTTTCTCATTCATAATTCAAAACAATAAGATAGCCTCAATTGTGGGAATTTGAGAGGATTCAATTTATTAATATACATAAAGTATGCAATGCAGGTCAGAATATGGTGATTACTCAACAATACTCAAAATTATATGTCAGGCAGAATTACTTTACTGTAAAGGGACAGAAACTTAAAACAATTTTAAGATAAAGCAAATGTGTGATCTACATAACTTGGAAGTCCAAAGAATGGAACTAGCTTTATGCACAGATGCATCCAGCGGCTAAAATAATATAATCAAAATTCTGTTTCTCTCCCAACTGCTTTCTGCTTGGCTGTTTTCATACAGGATTTTTCTGTGGCCCCTTCATGCCATTCCTATTAGGCCCAATCTCCCAATCGACTTCCATTTCACATTCCCAGGGAAATACGGACAGACCAACAAAGGGGAGAGCTGATTAGTACATCTAAATCACATGTTGTGTGTACCACTAATAAGCACTAAGGATTGAGAGATTAAGTTCAGTTTAGTCCCCCTAAACCCAGTGCTCAGCCACAAATCTCTGCTATAAAAGCTGGTGGGATAACGTCACAAGTAAAAACAATGATGTACACAGCCTGAGCCCCCACAGTTATCTGTTAGTATCACTGCTGTTTCTTATTGTTAAATACTGATTTTTCTGAAAGTAAGTCAAATTTGCTGATATTTTTTCTACATTGGCAGTATTCTGGCAAGACATTCTTTACTTCTTATTCATTTATTGAGCAAAAATACAACAATTTGTCATTCCATAGGAATATTAGTGTGATACAAATTAATGGTAGTCTAATATAAGCACAGGTCTAAAAGTACAAATTTTTCTGAAACAAATTTAAAACTCTAAAACATGATTTGGAAAAATATAGTTTAAACGGTAAATTGTAGTTTAATTAACGGTAAATTATCTAATCTCTTTTTTGATACATGTCGTCTTTGCAAGTTTTGGGCATTGATTTACCTAAAAAGGTCAGTAGGTCAATGTACAAAAAGAGTTTAGCAAATACTCTGTATTTAATAGGCTTTCAGTAGGTATTCATTTAATTGCTAATGTCACGGAATTCTTAGGTTCGCTTCATAAATTATAGAGGACTAATATAATTTTCAAGAGTTAATGAGATATATGATTTTTCAGCTACATGCTATTGGTATGTTTTAGAACCTTATGAACCCAGTTTTATTATCTGTGTAATTAATGACAATGATAACACTACCTTTACAGTGGAATAAATGTGAACAAGGCTGTCAAACTACAAACCAAATGTGCCATGTATTGGGTTAGAAACCAGATAAGTAAATTAAAGAACAAAAAGTTCCTTGTTACTGAGTGACAAGGAAGACAGTAAGAAAATAACTACTTAATTAATTTTTGTTATTATTTGGTTCCAGAGATGGAAACTTCTTGAAAGCATCATCTATTGTTTGACCACCCAGTAACACAAAGATATATATTGAGAGAAGATAGAATATTATTCTCTATGAGTTTACTATTTCCATATTATTCTTAGTTAATGAAACTTGCCACAAATGAATTCTTAGTGTATATGAAGCAAAATTATAAAGCTTGCAAAATTTACAATGTAAAAATTATTCATTCTTTCATATATGTCAGAAAATACATTTTAATGTCAAAGGAAAGTCCATACAGTCACATTGTTCCAGGGGACTGAAGTTGGGAAGAAGAATGAGCAATTAGATGAGAAAAATGTCGTATTGTTAAGTCACCAACAGGGGGTGGAATTCTTTATCTAATATTATAGTTGATATTGGGTTTGAACAATGAATATGAGGAGCAATTCTGGTGTTTCATGAAGTAAAGAATAATGGTCATGAAGTGTCAGCAATGGAAACTCAAGGCCAAGGGCATAAAGAACCAATCCAGATTCAAAAAGAAAAACACGTATCAGATAAGCAGACATCCAAGTGAAATTGGTACAAGAATAATAACATGAGCCAGAAAAGAATTAAAAGAGAAAAAAAAAATGTGAACCAAGCCTCTCAGCCCCCACGATCTCCTCACTCTCTCTCTGACTTCTCTCTATTCTCCCTTCTCTCTCTCTCTCAGTCTCGAGGAATGATCTTTGACCCAAGTCCCTATTTATAGGTACACGTGCCCTGTGCTCATGCATCTCAGCCTGGGTGTCCATGCATGCCACGTGCTCATGCACCCAAGTGCTGTTTGCACCAACACAATATCGTATGTGGGCCATGAAACCTGGGAGGTAAGCAAGGCAGCTATAGAGACAACTGGTGGGATGCAAAAAAGAACCTGAGCCACTCCATTTTCCCTACAGTATCATAAGACCATGAAAGATATGCAAGGTATAGGAGACTGCAAACAAAATTTAATTGGGAATTATACTGATTGCCAAAAAGTTAATGTCTTTTACTCACACTTACTTTAGGTTTGAAATTTTATTACAAGAAACCTCAACAATCAGTGTTTTGAGGTCTGTAATGAGTAAATGTCATTTAACTTTATAGTCTCAACAACTGAAAGTCTTGTAAAACTAATAGTACTAATGATAGATACAGAACTATTGATGAAACATATTTTCTATCTTAGAACAAATCTTTATGGTTGAATTGAACAAGGGAGATCATTAATATTATTGGATACAAATTTAAATTAATCATGAGGATGAAAGCTACATTTGTAAGCTGCTGACTTTAAAGTTAATTGGATATCTGGTATGTTAGGTATAATTGAATTTAAAGTGATTTCATCAATCTCAAGTGCTAAAAATAAAACCACATGTTTATGGGACTTAAGGTTGTCAAACTGCAATATAAATCTTTCAGTAAAATAGTCTATAAATATAACAATGACAATAGTCTGTTCCACTAATCCTCACATTATATTTATTTATACACACACACACACACACACACACATCTTCTAAATACAGTCAAGACTTAATGTTTAAGTTCTGTGACATTCTCTAATATGTATCAGTTTCCCAGGATGCTAATTTTTGAACTAAATGTATTCATGCTTCTAAACCTTGGTTTTTCTTCTCATTCACTTTTTTCTACCTACATATTTCTGATATCTTTAAGAATGTAAATCTTATTTTAGGATTTATTGTATTTAAAAATTTAGGTCCTAGTTATTACCTTAAAATGATTAAAATCATTTTTAAATAAAAGTGTTGCATCATTAGTCTTCAAATATTTCCTGTATATAACTTGAAACAAGATATTTTCCTGTGAATTTGTAGTTTCCCATTTCCTCCTGAAGGAAGAGGAGGTGGTGGGAGATAAAGAAAAAAGGAGTGAGGGACAGAGATAGATATTATAGCATTCTTTGACAGCTGTCTATTCAGAGGAACTTCACAGATAGAGAACTGTTGAATATTTACATCTAGGGTTGAATGTTAAGCAACCAACAATTACCATTAAGGTTGTATACTCTGGGAATATAAATTGTCAATATCCATTTATAATGGCCTACTCATCAAGGTAGACTATTTAAAATGAGAAATGGGAAGATCCTCAAAATAATCTCGGAGATGGAAGCAAGACATTGTATTTGGACATTATCATGCAAATATTGCTACTCTTTAGTAAAGAGTAGCAATTTAACAATACTCTTAGCTTAACTGTCATTGCATAAATTTATTCAGTGTCTGGATATGGAATCAGTATTCACATTGCATTTACTCCACAAGTCCCCTATCTGCTCTCTTCCTCAACCAGAATGAAGCACACATAAAGAAAAGCCCAGCTCTTTCTTTGGGATCCACACTCCAATAACTGTAGCATAGCTCTGCCACACTTTCTTCTATCCATTTTGTTCCCCAACTCTTTTAACAGAAAGAATAAGGACGAAAACCTGATAATCAGGTTTTCTAGTTGTTTTTAGAGTTTAATTTTGCAAGAGTTTAAGGAAGCCCTTCCTTTTTCCTGGGCTTTAGTTTTCTCATAAAAATACTGAGAAGGTAGACCCTGTCAATTTAAGTTTTTCCACCATCACCATTGACTAAAGCTGTGGCTAATGCCAGCACTCTGGTCCCCTGGAACTTTCTTCTGCAGCTCTCTCCATCAGACAATGTTGTCTTCCAACAGAGACACGTCCTGCGGTGTCTTGTGATGATACTTTAATCACAATTTGAAGGGAATGCAGAAAGCTTTATTTCCCATGCTTACTGTTTGGTGGGCAAATTTCACTCCAAGGCACTGACATTTTCTTACATTCTGCAGAATCAACATGATACTCTGAACTTCACATGTGCGTACGAACAAGTGACATATACTTCTTTCTAAAAAAGAATCACCTTCAGTCTATGCTTTGTTTGGGTCTGGGAGCTTAACATCTTTCAGAAAGTTTTCCTGACATCAAAATGTTAACAGTTTTCTCTGGGAAGGGAAGATGGAGAAGGAATATAAATGACTCTTTTTCTCTTGTGCTTTGTCACTAAATATTTGTCTTTATGCACAGTGAATACATTCTTTTATAAATATATAGATTTTGTGTTTTTAAATTTAAATTTTCCATTTAATGAGCAAAAATATACTGTTTATCAGGAAGGTGGCATTCGTATATGTTAACAACAGCCATGATTCAGAATGTGTTTAGGTCTATCAATTATATAAAGGATTTTTTTTAACCTCACCTCTCCTGTTTTAATAGAATTGCTGCCAGATTTTAAGGTTTATTACTATTGTGAATATATTACAAATTCAAAGTAAAAAAAAAAGAGATACCTAACACCATTACTGTCCAATATATACCTATATTAAATAATTCAAAGCATATAAATGACAGCACAGTGATTATATAAATGTAATTTGAGTTACTTTAGTTCTATCATTCCATGTAGTAACTTTAATTTTATAAATCTGTATACATTTCTTTCAATGGTAGACATTCATAGTTTCTGTAATCTATCATGAAGAACTAAATAAACAGATATTAATGAATTTCTGGAATATATTTTAAACTGGGAAATGTGAATTTCTGCCAGACTCTCTCTTCTCTCACTCTCTCTGTCAAAATACATATTAAATACATACACATGTATATATAATTAGCTGATGTATATCTATGTCTGTATATATCCAAAAAGATTTATCTAGGTAAAAGAAACTTCAACATTAATTAAAAGTATTTTTGATGAACTACAAGCAGAGACAAATTGAAAGATCTGATCTAATGACAGTAGCTAATAATCAAAAGCACTGAAAATCAATTTTGATGCACTTATTAACAAATTTTCAGAAGTTAGGGCTTGAAAACAAACAGGGTAATATAGTTCATTGTGATGGTGGTAAAAAGTTTTATTTCCTTTTTTCATATATGTCATTTTTAATGTCAATCCAATTCATTTTTACCATTCATAAGTTAACAACTACATGGTGTGATATATAATTATCTAAATTTTCCTATTAATGATGTCCTAAAAATTAAATTACAGCCCAGGATAAGAGATGTCTTAAGGTAATAAACTAATTACTAACAAATAAACATCATTTTCCTGAAGTTACAAGTCATTTTTCATAGATTTCAGTTATATTAACTTCCCAATAATTATGCATGAGGGCTACTGTTTCCGTTTTACAAATGAAGAAACTGAACTTATGAGATACACAACTTACCCATAGTCAGTCACAAAAACAGAATTAAGGCTGTAGATCAGGGGCCTCCCTGGTGGCACAGCGGTTGAGTGCTGCGCTGTGGAGCTGTCGGCAGCGAGTTCGATACCCAGCCAGGGAGAATCCCACATGGTGCGGCGGACCTCTCCTGCCTCGCCCGCTGCTCCCCTCAGCAGTGGATTTCTGATCTGCCTGTTCTGCTCCCCATTCTGTCTCTGGTGAACCCTCTCACTGCCCCATGTCTCTGGCCTCTACCCCAGCTTGTATGTATAAATAAATAAATCTTTAAAAAAAAAAAAGGACTGTTGATCAGAAAAGCCATTCTCAATCCTTATATGTCATTGACTCATATATATCTCTCTTTAAGTTGGATATATGTTAAAACCCCAAACATGCTAAGACCAACCAATCATAGTCACTGAACCATTACTTATCTGGGAGCTGCATCGGTCCCATGCCTTCCCTTTGTGAGTTATATATAGCTCTTCTGCTGAGGAATGGCAACAATTGCAACTTGGAGATAGGTTTGTTGATTAACTTTGTCTCACTCCATTCCAACCACTCACTCAGTTTCCTAAAGGCTAATGAATTCGGGGAATAAACACCTCACTTTCAGCAAGATTCAGTGTCTGGGCGTCCCCGGTGGCGCAGCGGTTGAGTGCTGCACTGTGGAGCTGTCGGCACCGGGCTACGAGAGTTCGACGCCCGGGGAGAATCCCACATGGTGCGGCAGACCTCTCCTGCCTCGCCTGCTGCTCCCCTCAGCAGTGTACTTCTGATCTGCCTGTTCTGCTCCCCACTCTGTCTCTGGTGAACCCTCTCACCGCCCCATGCCTCTGACCTGTACCCCACCTTGTATGTATAAATAAAATAAAATCTTTAAAAAAAAGCTATTAAAAAAAAGATTCAGTGCCTGTTTTTATATTTTGCCTTAGCAGCCCACTGCCTTGGATTAGCCTCAAGGATGTGCAACCAATAGCAGTCACACGGACTTCTGCATATGGAGGCTAATTGTCTGTAGTCATTGTCCTGAAACTCTTAATAAATTATCTTTGAGTGGGCCTCCCTGGTGGCACAGCAGTTGGGCGCTGCGCTGTGGAGCTGTCAGCGGCAGCAGCAATGCGAGTTCGACGCCCAGCTGGGGAGAATCCCACATGGCATGGCAGACCTCTCCTGCCTCGCCCACTGCTCGCCTCAGCAGTGTATTTCTGATCTGCCTGTTCTGCTCCCCACTCTGTCTCTGGTGAACCCTCTCGCTGCCCCATGCCTCTGGCCTGTACCCCAGCTTGTATGTATAAACAAATAAATCTTTAAAAATAATAATAATAAATAAATAAATAAATAAAAATTATCTTTGAGTGTGTATTTTGGCAGTGAATTTGAATGGGACAATAAAGTAAGTTCTGGTGACTTAGATCTTAGCTCAAACATCTATCTTCAGACAGTCTCCCTACTTTCCACTTCCCTTGAGGTGAGTTTCTCTGTCACCTGGTATTTGAAGTGCTATCAACCTGTCCTCTCCCATGCCACTGAAAATCTACCGTTGCCCTGTACCTTGCACGGGCCTGCACAGTGTAGGCAGAGTCAAGTTCAGGAAAGTTTGCCCAGAGGGTCTTAGGTTGGGACATGGCAGAAGTCTTCCTTGACTTCAGTTGGCCAACTAGTTCAGGTACCATTCTCTAGCCAATCTTGACTCAAACATGTGTGTCCCATGGCAGAACTTATAGCCACTTAGGGTGATCCATCCTCCATGGGGAAGGGCTTCACTCTGAGTTTTCATGTGGAAAGGGGAGTCTATTTGCTGGTGGATCCTGCACACAAGAGAGCTGCAGAACTTGGGTGGGTCTGCCAATATCCTACAACTATCCTTTACTTGGGGCTACTACATTACTGGAGATAAAACGTTAATGATCAATAATAAACACCATCCCATGTTCAGAAAGAGTTTGTGAAGTAAAGGAAAATTTTATATTTTTGAATAAAGATCAGCTTCCACATTTTCATTTTGCACTGGGCACTGTAAATAATGTAGCAAGCGCTGGTATAAAGGGGATGAGTATCTGGGAATATAAAGTACATCTGTGAACATATCTGACCAAGTTTGTTATTTTTTTCCTGCTCCTTTTCCTTATGAAATGGTAGGAAAATATGTGCTTCTTCTAAAGTTCTATAGTACATTTGCTTTCTTAACTCTACAACAAATGTATTTTGCATATTAACAAAAGACCCTCTTACACTGTACACATTGGGTATTTTAAAGAAAAAACTATATATTTTTTGAAACTTTGTTTCTTTTGAATATAAATGACGATAAATGGATATTTGGTACTGGGATTCTATAACCTGATTAAGGAAATGTTGTTTATATCGACCTTCCCTCAAATTGGTATATTTGAAGTGTAATCTTCTGAAAATAAGCTGAATAAAGTATAATTCATTTTATAGAAATGGATTCAGGTATAGCATTTGTTCAAGTTTGAACCACATTTTCTTTTTTGAATTTCCCTGTGTGGTGGTCAAATAAGCAATTAGTAGTCATTGAGTGCCTACACTAAGTCTATCTACACTGGTTCTAAGAGAAAGAAGAGTAGCAAAAACTCAGATTGTGAATATTCTGTGACAGCCAATTTGTGAACTTGCTGTCAGTCAGTCTTCAAAACAAATCAAGAGGCAGATATTCTTGACTCTGTTTTCCAAACAAAAACATTGAGGTTCAATTTGTTAAGACACACACACACAAAAGACAATTTTCAGTTAGAAAGTGGGAAGTGCATTCAATGATGATATTAATAAGAAGCTGATCATTTAGGGCCTCCCTGGTAGTGCAGGGGTTAAGTCTCAGTGCTATCAAGTGCCAGGCCAGGGAGCTGACCCACATGGCACAGCAGACCTCTCCTGTCTCTCCTGCTGCTGCCCTCAGCAGTGTATTTCAGTAGATCTGCCAGTTCTGCTGCCCACTCTGTCTCTGGTGAACCCTCTCACCCCCTGCACCTTTGGTCTACACCCCAGTTCTTATATGCGTAAGTAAATTAAATCTTAAAAAACTGATCATTTAAAGTGACTGTATTTTTTTTTTATTAATATGAATAGGTCCACCTTTTAGTTAGCTTCTGTGGCCTCTTTCCCTATTTATAGTATGAACACTTGACAGGCGAAAGCAAACTAGAGTCCTCAGCATGTTTACATAGTTATATTTAAAATAAATGCATATGCTAAAAGCCCATTCTCCATGGACAAAGTGTTATTCTCAGCAATTTGCAACTGGAGCCCTTCCTATTTCTATTAGAGTGTCTCCTTTCTGACACCCAGACACACACAGTCATTGAGAACAACTTCCAGATCAGAAAGAATTGTCTGTATTTGTCACAAAGGACAACGTTGCTTTTCACTAACGTAATATCTAAGAACTCCAGTTCTTCATTCTGCATGATGCTTAGAATAAAACTTTGCCTATATCCAGGTTCATGTTCTTAAAGGAGTCTTTTGTATTTCCTTCCTTACCCGGTATAGAGAATGTCTTGTACAACCAAAATTATAAATTCATTTATGAAAAAAATCAAGTAATGGAAATGAGGTAATATTAATTAATTGATCAATTCTCAAAATAAATATGAAGTTTTTTTTTAAGTCTGCTATGCTACTTTATGCTAATTAAGCAGTAGTAAAATTCCCCAGTTGAAGAATTGAATTTAAGGAGGTCACAGTCTTTGTCAAAGAAATAGGAAGGATAGAATAAGTATAAAAGGCCAAATGGGCTGGTGCCATAATCCTAGGCACTCAAATTATATTGGGGTAAGGATTAGTTCCCTCGCTTTGCAGAAGTGGGAGATGAACCTCATACATTCTTGAAATCTGCAACATGAGAAGGACCCTGTTTCCTTGAATTGGTGTTCTAATTCTAGGGGACAGTAAGAATAAAGGTATTGACATGAAATAAATCTTAGTTTGTTAAAAATAATATTGCCAAGGTAGCTAGGTTTGTTTGAATGAGAAGAGAATGCTAGGGAAAGAACAGAGAAAAGAAATGAGGATCAAGAGATTTGGTATGCTGAAGAAAATTGGAATAAACATGGAAAGGGGGTTAGTGGTATCCCAAAGCTAACAAAGGCAGATCCAAAATTTAATTTCAAGTCTCTCTGCACTGAAATTCATGTATTTGATTACCTCAGTCCTGACTCACAGGTGGACAAAGATGAGCATGAGCTTTGTTCCATGTTAATATGGAGACTGACACAATGGTGTTTAACCTGGAGAAAAAGAAGTCCAGTGAAGTGCACGGTTACAAATCTTGTTCAGGGAATGAAGCCATGAGGGAAATGGGGAGGTATGTAGCTGAGAGAGAGAGAGAGAAGAGACAGACAGATGGGGAGGAAGAGAGGGGGAGAAAGATGGAGAGAGAGAAAGAGAGAGGGAGGGAGGAAGGGAGGGAGGGAGGGAGAGGGAGAGGGAGACAGAACAGAGTGAGCATGAAAAAGAAAGGTGAAGGGAAAAGGGAGATGAGTGAATGTGAGTTAGATGAAAAAAAGAAAAAAGAATCTTAGAGCTAAATAGAGATCCTTGACTCCAATTAGACTAAAATCTTCCCATCACTGAGAGGTTCTGTGTTTGGCTACAAACTTACAAGTAATTTGAGCATGATTAGATTCAAATTCAGTTGCCCTGCTGCTTGGGGATGAATGTGAACCTGTGACAAACAAAAACATATAACACATTTTGAGGGTACATAATGAGGTTTGTAACAAACCCTATTAAAACATGATTGTGGGTGAAGAAAGAATCCAGAAGGAATTAAGATGGGGGTAGCTTTAATTATTTCCATTATTACATGATTGACATGTGATCTGAAAGTGCTTGAAGCATAAAGCATTTTGCCCAATTGCAGGTGATATGTTGCTCTATATGGTAGATTTTCATTGTTTTTTTATAATATGAGAGTTTTTTAATTTTGTATTTAATAAAGAAGCTTGTTTTTTAACATATAAATATTTCAATGTTAATAAGTTCACATTGCAAAAGGGTGAGGGTGGAAAAAAACAGTTTTTACTGTCATCTTTCTCAACTTCAATTTGGAAAATGACTACTACTATTATTTAATAGTTGTTTTATTTTATCAGTTCATTCATTTTCCCTTCTTTATATGACTTTGTAGACCATCAATCTTTTACCCATCTCTTTCTCTTTGGGGAGAGATTTATAGTCTTACCAAAAATATGAGAAAACCAGAGGGAGCTTTAGAGGGAAAGATAATAGATAGCTACAAAGAAAAATGAAAGCATGAAAAGATATTTAAATATGGCTTAAAAAATTGAAATGTATGAAGATACCCAGTGTAGGATATGAGACACAGCAGACTCATTCCTACGTGCAAATCCTTCCCTATATTGTCATGTCTATTTCAGCTCAGCCCCTACTTCTGCATGTGGCCCATTATAAATTGGGTTTTAATGTAGTAAATACAACTAGGAAGTTATATGTAGCTACTTACAATTAGCAGTCAAAGGTAAATAACAGATTTAATTGAAAAGGAAACCAGTTAATTTACCACATTATTTCTTACTACTAAGGTCAAGTTAATAATGATTACAAATTGGTATGGAATCTGCTTTCCAGGATTAGCTATACCCAATGCCACCTACCTTTAAAACAACATAGCTTATATAGTCATACAGATAGCTAGATGGATAGACAGATAGATAGATTATATATATTTTATAAAGTTAATTAATAAAAATTAGAGCTATATATCATTTCCATTCCCATATCTATTATGGATCATTTTATTTATACTTTTTATCAAGATAACCCACCATATATTTAATAAACCTTATCATTTTCAGATATATCATAAAAATGAACAAAAATCGATAAGTAAATACCTGTGAACCAGGTCTATAAACATGGCAATTAATCCTTACAACTCTGCAAGTATCAAGGAAAACAAAAATGGAGAACTTGGAAATTGAGCTTATTCTTATTGCACAATAGACTTTGACACACAGAAAAGCAGAGGACATCTGTTCATGTGCATGTGGAAATAACTCTGTGTGTGTGTGTGTGTGTGTGTGTGTGTGTGTGTGTGACTGGTAAAGGTGGTGAGGTGGTAAGGAGGTAAAGTGGGGAATAAGATATTTCAAAAATCCAAATCAAAGAACAAAGACTTTAATGAAGAAAAATATTCAGGATAAGACATATCACTAAATAATTGCAGCATAAGCCATACATAATGTAATAAAACATATTAGCAATCTTTTGACTAATGCAACTAAAAAAAAAAAAAGGATAAAGTATTTCCTTCTACAGCCAATCCCATGTTTGCCACTTACTGGACTGAACTAACCTGTGTCAAATAAGTTAGCACTTACTGTGATTTTAAATTCTTTACTTGCTTAATCTAAACCAGATCTCATCCAGGAGCTTAAAACTAGAAATTTTCCTTTGTCCTGCTCTGATGATTGTGAGCACAATGAATCCTTGACCTTTTGCATCAAAGTTGATTGTCTCTGGACAGACCTAATAACTGGTTGGTTGTATAAGAGCATTCTGGCTTCTGCCATGGTCACATGTAAGAATTTCAAGGTCAAAAACATTAGTATGGGAGCCTCCCTGGTGGTGCAACTTGTTAAGCATAGCACTGTGGAGCTGTCGGTGGCTGCAGCACATGTTTGATGCCCAGCTGGGGAAAATCCCACATGGTGCTGCAGATCTCTCCTGCCTCACCCGCTGCTCCCCTCAGCAGTGTATTTCGGTCGATCTGCCTGTTCTATTCCCTGCTCTGTCTCTGGTGAACCCTCTCACCACCCCCCACCTCTGGCCTGCACCCCAGCTTGTATGCAAAAATAAATCTTTAAAATAAAATTAGTCTGATATTCAAATTAAAATAATAAAAGAATTTTGTTAGACAAAAGAAAAAACCTGTTACTGTAATCATGAAACTGAGTCAGGCAACAGGGAGGGTTTACTGTTTAATACCTATTTTTGTAAAATACTTTATATATATTTAAATATATTTAGCATATATTTTAATATACATTTAAATATAGTTTATTAAGGTAACATTGAACATTGGTTTAAAACACTGTATATGATACAGAAATATAGGATTCCCCTTCTTTAGGAGTATGTTACCACAGCACAGCCATCGCCAAAGAACCTATACTCCTCCACCAATATCCATTGTGCTCCCTCCATCTTCCCTCTCCACCCAAGGCTTCCCCCAAGGTCTCTTCAATATATATATATATTTTTATTGAGTTCATATTGGTTTGCAAAACTTTTCCATAACAGAAGTGTAGGATCCCTCTTCAGGCATTGTTGCCCTAGTACCCCCACCACCAAAGAACCCATAGTTCACCACAACAGACTAGGGTTCCCTTCCTTCTTTGGTATCAATTACATGTGGAATATAGTAGAACAAAACAAAAGGTCAGATAAGCCAAACTAAAAACCTAACCCTGGAAACCTGACTCTTGGTGGGTAATGTGGTCAAGTTGCCAACAAAGATGTCCATATTCTGGAGTTAAGTAGTTATTTGAGAAAACCATGGGCATCAATGGGGGTACCCAGAGGGGTGGATGGGGTGGGGAGGGGAAAAGAACTGCTGAGAACAAAGTAGCTTCAATTTTACAGTCAGATTTTCAGGGTTTGTTTTTGGTTTGGTGATGTCTGATGTTTTGTTTTGTTTCTCTATATTCCACAGATGAGTTAAGCCATCTGGTATTTGTAAGTTGCTTTTAACAACAAATATTTTTCATTTTGGATGAATGGAGGTATTTCTTTCTTTGGATTATTTGTTGAGAACCTTCTATGTACAGGGGCATGGAGATGAATAAGACATGGAACAATGAACTTTTGAAAAAGGAAGACAGGCAAGTAGAAAATGCAGAAATACCATGCCCTAAGACGAGGTAAGGAGAAATAAGTGTACCTAATGCAGGTGAACATGGTCTAAGAATGCTGCCAGGAGGTGATGATGTCTGAATGCAAAAACAGGTAGAGTATAAGGAGAAACATGTACTATAGATTCAGGGTGAAGGACCATGACTTTGCAGGCACTTCCTGCAGTTAGAGCACTGCTGTTCCTGGGAAAGTGGCCTAATGCAAACCTAAAAGACAAAGATCCCAGGCTACCAAGAAGATGATAAACCTCAAAGAGCTAGGGCTTCCTCCAGAATACAATGGCCTGTAATTGAAGGATTTTAAGTGAAAAGATCACATGACCCAGTTTATTTGCTAGAAATTTCACTGAATCCAAAGCAAGATTAGTTCCAGATTTTGTTAGTTGCCGGAAGGTTTCATAGCAATTGTGTTTTTTTCACAGTGTGACATTGCTCCTGTATCTTTTTTTCCTACAATGTTTATACTTGAAACTTCTTAGGAATAAATAGGAACATAATTTTTGGGAGTTAGCAATGGAGCACTGTTCCAAAGAAGTATGTGGGTGTGTAAAGCAGTCAAGTTGCCAACAAAGATACCCATACTCTGGAATTAAGTGGTCACATGGGCAGAGCAGACATCAAATAGATGTTCTAGAACTACAGAGAATGTAGGTTGAGGAATAGAGTCAAGATCCCACCCTTTGTAAAAAAAAGTGAATGTTCTATAGTAAATCTGTGTGCAACTAAATCAATCAATCAATCAATCAATCAGTGTTACTTGTTGTGATTTGCTATCCAGTATTCTTGAAGTTAACTAGAGATGAATGAAAGAGGCAAGAGAAACAGAGGAAAAAATCAGAACAACTGTGTTTTATGAAAAGCTACATAACCCAATAAGAATTATCAAATTCTATCAGTGCTCTACATTTTTCTTTAATCTAACACATTTTATATTTGTTAGATCATTTACTCAGCAGTTGGGACAACCCAAACTCCAGATATGGGGAAAAAATACATATATTTAAATGACCTGTAATTATTCCACAGTATATTTATTTTCCTAAAATCTGTCAATTGTTTGTTTTTTTTTTTAAAGATTTATTTTATTTATACATTCAAGCTGGGGCACAGGCCAGAGGCGTGGGGAGGCGAGAGGGTTCACCAGAGACAGAGCGGGGAGCAGAACAGGCAGATCAGAAATACACTGCTGAGGGGAGCTGCGGGCGAGGCAGGAGAGGTCCGCTGCGCCATGTGGGATTCCCCCCCCCCGCCGGGCATCGAACTCGAGTCACCGCTGCAGACAGCTCCACAGCGCAGCGCTTAACCGCTGCGCCACCGGGGAGGCCCAAATCTGTCAATTGTTTTTGGTTAATTATGAGATCAAATTTTTGAAAAGTAAAACCACACAAGTATATATTTTAAAGCATAAAAGAAAGCATCCATTACCATTTCAATGTGTTTGTCCAACACATTGTCCAATGATATAGTTATTTCTGTGAGATAAAGATGACAGATAAATTCATTTAGGCTTCTATATTCTTTGGTTTGACTAGGTTTAGGAGTACTCAAGATAATGAGACATGTCCTCCTGCAATGAGAGAAGTTATCCTCATTGTAACCTTGCAAAGAAAAAGTGTCATTCACACCATTTTTTATAGCTAAAAAACTGTGATTCCTAGAGTTTAATTTCCCCTAACTTATAGCTAAATAAATTGTGAAAACATCATTATTGTTTGGGTCTGGCTACCTGCCAAAATTGCATGTTTTTCATAAGCAATAAGCATCTTGACATTGGTCTTAGAGATGTGTTTGGGGTCTCAAATCCAACAGCAAAGGAAACAAAAGCAAAAATAAACATGCTATTATATCAAGCTAAAGAGTTTTTGCACAAAGACAAAACTGAATCAAAATGAAAAGATCCCTAGTGAATTAGAAAAAATATTTGCACATCATGCATCTGATAAGTCATTAATATACAAAACATGTAAAACCTCATGAAATTCAGCAACTAAAAGCCAAACAACCCAGTTAAAAAAAAATGAGGAGAGGGTTTAAATGGACAGAGGGTTGAAACAGACACTTCTACAGTGAAGACATACGGGTAGCTAATTAGCACATGAAAAGATATTCCTTATCTCTAATTATTTGGGAAATACAAATCAAAGCAACAGTGAGGTGTCACCTCACATCTATGAGAATTACTATTATCCAAAGCAAAGAAACAATTGTTGAAGATACTGTGGAGAGAAGGGAACCCTGGTTGGCTGTTTGTTGGAATATGAATGGTTACATTCTTTCTGGAAAGCAGCTTGGAGAGTCCTCAAAAATAAGTAAGTAAGTAAGTAAGTAAATAAATAAATAAATAAATAAACAAATAAATAAATAAATATAGTTATTCCACAGAATCCAGTTATTCCACTTTTGGATATTTACCAAAAAATGCAGAAGTAATGATTCAAAAATTATCTATCTGCCTATCTATCTATCATCTATCTATCTATCTACCTTCTTACCTACCTGCCTGTCTAGATATTGCCCTATGTTTATTACACCATTATGCATAATATTATGTACATAAGTAAAACAACCAAAACCTGGAAGCACCCCAAGTACCCATTGACAGATGAGTGGAAAAAGAAAATATGGGCCATGGACACCATGGAATATTTCTCAGTTGTATAAAAAAAGGTGGGAGCGAATGAAATCCTGCATTTACGACATGGGTGGACCTAGTATTATGCTTAGTGAAATAAATCAGGCTAAGAAAAAGAAACACCATGTGATTACACTAACATGTGGTATTATAGAGAAAAACAAACAGATGAACAAAATAAAAAAGAAATAAATTTTGAGACTATAACAGAAGTTACCAAAAGGGAAGGGTGAAGAAGGCAGGTAAATCAGATACAAGAGGCAAATTGGATGGTGAAAGACAGATAAAATTGGACTTTTAGTTATAAATTTAATGTGGTTATACACATGTTGATTTATAAAGATGCACACCTGAATTTTATATAATGTTATAATGCAATGTTAATTCAGAAAAAATAAAAAGATATGTGTTTTTCATTATGTACTACAACTTGTTTCCAAAATTTTTTCCCCTTAACTTCAGCAAATTCTGGATGTTTTTGTACCCTTTTTATTTTTAATCTATCTGTTATGCCAACAAGGCATAGCCACAGAGGCCAACAAGGCCAATGGCACAAACACCTGAGCCATCTTCATTTACCCCACGCTAGGAAAATATGGAACAATTTGCCCCTCCTTATATAGAATTATATATTTTAAAAAGAATTGCTGTATCTTTTCTGAGTCATTTCTAGTTTCCTTTTTCCTTTTGGGCCTAGATCAAGGCTTGTTTACTACAAAATAGATAGGAAAACATTTATTGCAGCATAACTCTGCCTCTATTTGACATAATAATTTGCTTGGAAAGACACACTAATTATTTTGAACCATTTGATTGAAATTTGCATAGAACCTTGATTGACTAAAGTATTTCGGTCCAAACACAGAAAAAATCTTAAAAAAAAAAACAAAACCCTAAACTCTCAGCCTGATTTTCCTTCTGCCCAGTGAAACCCACCTGTTGGCAACGGTTTCATATATTAAGCAGATTTCAGCATTCTTGGAGACACATACTATTGTCTTGAGAAGTGACTATTTTCATTTAGAAAACAATCAGATTCAATAGTTTGTGACTATGGCCTCAAACCTAGACTAGATGTAGTTCTGGTAAGAAAAAGGGTGATTTAAATTAATTTGGAAGCATTCAAGTGGAATGGAGTATAAAGTAACTAAAGAAAAATTACTTATGGAAACATTTTTAAAACTTAACAAATAAAGACTTGGTAGAAAGAGCTGGAAACGATCTAAGTGCTGACAGATGATTGGATAAAGAAGATAAAAAAATGTACATACCCCCACACACAGGAGTATTTCTCAGTCATATATAAATAAGTGCACAGACACCCATTTCTCAGCCATATATAAATATATGTAGATATATAGTAAATATATACACACATATATATATAAAGTTATTTCAGTTATAATATTTAAAATATTTAGAAATGAAGACATGAAGAACTTCTTATAAAATATAATTACAATGCAAATAAATATTATTTAGGGCCTCCCTGGTGATACAACGGGTTATATTGCAGCACTATGAAGCTATCCAGAGCCACTGCAGCATGAGTTCGAGTTCGATACCCACCAGGGAGCTTCCCACATGGCGCAGCAGATCTCTCCTGTCTCACTCACTGCTCTCCTCAGCAGAATATTTTAGTCAGTCTGCCTGTTCTGCTCCCCACTCTGTCTCTGGTGAATCTTCTTACCCTCCCACACTTCTGGCCTATTCCCAGCTTGTATGCATAAATAAATCTTTAAAAAAAACACTATTTAGTTGAATGTACACTTTCTGTCTGATGATGTTTCACAAATATACCAGCAGAAACACTGAATATAGTTTGAAAAATACTAGACTAGGTATTATATCACGAAAATATTTTCAACCTAACTTGATATTAACTTGCTGTGTAACTTTGGACTTGGACCACCACAATTTGTCCCTAATAAGAGAGTGATTCCTAAAGGGTGACTTTCTACCAGCATCAGAACAAACACTGGAGAGTTGTTAAAAACACAAATTATCAGGTCCTACCTAGATTCATTGAGTCAGAAAATCTAGGCTAAAAGCCAGCAATCTATATTTGAAGAAGACCTCTCTGTATAGTTGACATGCACTAAGAGTTAAGAATCATTGAACTAGATTATTAGTAAACTGCCTTAACATCAATGTTCAATGGTTACATAAGCTATTTTTCAAACTGGTTTTGACTCATGGTCACCAAGCTTCACATTCTCTCCAAGTAACTACGTAACTCACACAGGACAATGAACTGCAAAGAGCAAGATCAGATTATTAAGAAGTTGGATATATCAGAGACTGTTCAGACATTAGGCTTCATAGTTAAACTTACACTGATTAGAAAACATAAAAATGAGAGATAGGATCTTGCAGAAAGTTCAAGGTGAAAAACTTAGAACAATAAAAATAACATTATCAGAATAATGGGATTAATCACAGACTCAGGATATTGGATATCACAGCTAGAGAGAATCTTAACATTCAATTATTCCAGTGGTTGCATTTTGTAGATAAGAAATCTAAAGAATAGATTAAAGAAGTAGAGTCAGCTTGCAGAGGAATAAAAACATGCAGAAACTTTACGTAACAGGTAATTTTAAAACATTTGTTGAACTGTATCAAATGAATTTGCTGAGTGAAGGTAAGACAGATCAGTTTCTATATAGGGGCATGCTTCTATGCACTTCAGGGAACAAGTTGGATGTAGCTTTAAAACATTCATGTAGGAATCCATTTACTATGTCACTGCCTAGAGGCATTTTTGGAACTTCTAGGATTAACCTTCAACTTAAAATTATCTAAAATAAGTCATGTTCTATCTATTCCACTATATCTTGATTTCATATTATACCATGAATCAGAAAGCCAATCTCAGATTTGTGTACAGAGCTAAATCTTCTGTAACCTCAGCTAAAGCAGATGGCATGTCTGGTTTCATGTCTGAAAGCAATACAAAACAAAATAACAAAACAAAAAAAGAAATGAAACCATATACAAGTATAGATTTCCTATGATCAATGAGGCATTTCTATATGGAAGTGCCATATAATTTCTTATAAAAATGTTAATGAAAGAGATGGCACAGTTAACCTGCATCATTTTGGTATGGTGGTAAATTATAATTAAATAATAAATCATAGTTTTGATGTTCAATCATTGAGGTAAGCATGTAGCACCCAACATGCTTAGGTGTTATATGATTTAATGAAGATAGTTCCTGCTGATAAATTTCAATTTTTTTAAATAATTCATTCAAAATATATACATGTCTGGTCAAAATATATATGTCTGGTCAAAATATATATGTCTGGTCATGATGCCACACCTTGAGAATCTAAAGATGAACAGGACAATACCCATGTCTCAAGGAATTAATTGTTTAAGAAATCAGAAAAGTACATCCTGTTTTTTGTGACAGTAACACTTTATTTTTTAACTAAAGCATATATAGTACTCATCAATTAATTTTAGTGACCATGACAATTATAAATTTAAGTCAGAATTTCTTAGATAACCTAAATTATGAATATAGACAGCAGTATGGATATTTAAGCAAACCTTAGGTAGGATCTAGAGTCAATTAGTAGCTAAGTATTTTTGCTATTTCAGTAAGAGAATTAACTATATTGCCATACTATTTTATTTATTTTTGAGAGAAGACATATTGTCTGTACTTTGTAGGCAAGGAATTAGAAAACCAGCACTCTTTAGTGACTTTTCAAGTCTCATTAAGCCAACAATACAAGATTCAGAACCATGTAAAAGTCATAGTACAAAATTAACTTACCTCTACTTGTCTTTTCAATTAGAACTTTTTTTAGGCAAAAGGAGGGAATTGTGAGGGAAAAAAAAAAGAGACTTAAATCCTTAATATATAGGTGTAAGCATGTTACTTGGTGAATGTGTCCACACTGACATTACCAAAATCCTGAACGACAGGAAATTTTTAGTCAATCTATGGAAGTAAAAAAATGGAATGATTTTTATTCTTCTCTATTATTTTATCAGCCTCAAATCATCTAGGTTTTCTAAATGATATTACATTCATATTTTACATTGATTTTATTTTTTAATATTTGTTTTCAAAAATCATGACACAGAGCTTAGAATAGCTATGAAAAGAGGTGCGAGCCACTCTTCACAGAACCAACTTTTAGGATCTGAATAAAGTTGGAATATTATTAGTATAATTCACTACTGAGAAAGGATAGAATAATTTATCACTTGCACAGACTGACTCTGAGTAATGATGAATTTTGTAACACCTCCTTGGAGGAGTCTTATTCTTTGTCAGTTTAAAATTATCTACCCTTTGTGTCCCTTTTCCTATAGAGAATCCCTAGGAGCATTCATAGAGAATAACAACTTTATCCTAGTAAGAAGAAATCCAGTTATTTTTAATTGCAGGAAGATGATACATTTTTGGAAGACTGGCATCTTTGCCGGAATTACAATTAAAGATGTCACAGTCCATTATTGCTTTGAGAAAACTTTGAGCCAGATTCCCTCACTGGCTTAAAAACTCACTAAAGTTTCTTAGTATGAGATAGAATTTCACCACATTTTTGGCACTTGCTAACCTCTCATAGTACCCAAGCCTACCTCTTCCTTGCTCTCCTTCATATCAGTTTTCCATTCACTCTTCATCTACTCTTAAACAAATAATCTTTTTGTTTTAATGGCTCCATAAATATTGGTCCTAAAACCTGGGACAGCTTTCATAGAAGCTTTAGAATTTCTCCTTCAAAATCAAGGCTGATAGGGCCTCCCTGGTGGCACAGTGGTTGAGCGCTGCGCTGTGGAGCTGTTGGCAGCTTGTGAACGAGTTCGACGCCCAGCCCGTGCCTCGCCCGCTGCTCCTCTCAGCAGTGTATTTCTGATCTGCCTGTTCTGCTCCCCACTCTGTCTCTGGTGGACCGTCTCGCCACCCCGCGCCTCTGGCCTGTACCCCAGCTTGTATGTATAAATAAATAAATCTTTAAAAAAATTATTGAAAAAAAAATCAAGGCTAATATCACCTTCCTGGTAGCCTAGAGGTTAAGTGATGCAGTGTTTGATGCCAGGGAGCTGACCCACATGGTGCAGCAGACTCTCCTGTCTCCCCAGCTGCTCCCCTCAGAAATGCATTTCAGTCAATCTGCTTGTTCTGCTTCCCACTCAATCTCTGGTGAATCCTCTTACCCCCCCCCCATCCACCGCTGGCTGACACCCCACTTCTTCTATGCAAAAATAAATAAATTAAATATTTTAAAAAGAAATCAAGGCTGATAGGTGCAACCACTGTGAAAACTTCTGGTAGAATGGGTGCTTACTACTATGGTGTCTTCCATTCATTTTTCTGTTACAACATCTGCATGTTCTGTTTCCAATTACTGTGTCAGCTGTCCAAGTTCCTGAACTCAGGGACCATCCTATATTCTTCTCTATAGTCCTACCATCTAATGCAGAATTGTCAATGTCACATGCTGTACAAAATAAAGGATTAATTCTAACACTGAAAATAAGGAAAAACAAAATTTGGCAACAATGGGATTTTTTTCCAATTGCTGAGATAAAATATATAATTAATACAGGATGTGCTCACTATGTGTTGAGCACTGTTTTAAGTATTTTACGTTCACATATGAACACATTTAATCTTCATTCCTACCGGAAGAATATCATTGTCACATTTCACAAATTAGGAAACATCCACACATACAGAGATTAAGTTACTTTTATCATCCAGCTGATCATAGAAGCAAAATATGAACCAGGGGGCTAAATTCAAACACCATACTCTACCACCTCTTTATGGGATTTGGGACAAAGGACTAGGACTAGTTAGTACAAATTCACTGAGGTGTACCTGCAATAATAGAAAGTAGTGTGTTGGAGATGGATGAAAGGATGAAGGAATATCTAGCTTCTTTCCCTAGATTCTTGCCAACTATCACTGAAGTTAACATCTTCTGGTTAGGTTTTTTTGTGATATTTTTTGAACTTCCTTCAGCCTCAACTTCCTCATCTCTGGAAGGGAATAATCATAGATCCAACTTCATGGCATTGTTTTGAAGATGGAAACAGACAATGTTCACAAAATGCAAAGCACAAAATCCTCCACATAAAGGTAAAGTTCAGAAACAATGACACTCCCTATTTTAATCTCTTTCTAGTATGGCCACATTTGTCTGGTCAGGAATTTGTTTGGCAACAGAGTGATAGCAAAAGGGGTGTGATGTAGAGAACTGGGAAGAAAGGGAAGTTGAGGTATTGTACTCTTTTACTCTGACAGGCATTTTTTTTTTTAATAGCATCTTGAGTACTGGGGTGTGTGAGACAGTCATGTGAGTCATTTGTCGACTCTCTTCGTTACTTCTCTAGGAGGCTGTCTTTCAGATGTCATATTAGCTCAAAACTTCACATTCTGTGACTCATAATGCAGTGTGAGCACTCCATCTGAATTCTGCTCTCATCTCTATTACCAATACTTCTGCAAAAAGACGACATAGGTGCTAAGTTCTTGAATCACAAATTTAGATTCATTCTCTAAGCTTTTGTGTGTGTGTGTGTGTGTGTGTGTGTGTGTGTGTGTGTGTGTTTCAACCTACATTATCCAGTGGTTTCCTAGATCAACAAGGAGATTTAGATTAGGTACAACCTAGAGATATAAAAAGGAAGCTCACATGCTCATGTTCTGCTCTTATAAAATAACCTTATGCTCGTATCGTACAGAAACTTTTGTGCCTTTTCTATTTCCCTGCCATAAAGGAAAATTCCTAATTGGAGTTCTTTAAGAAAATTAGGACAAAGAAACTTGTCTGATTCCACCAAAATCAGAATACTAGTGGCCTTTAAATAGTCCCTAAAGAATATATTTAAAGTAAGCCAAACTTTCCATGTCCTCACAGCTTTATTTTAAATTTATTTTTAATTGAGGTAATCTCAGGATACCCTCATTGGGTATTGCCAATACAGTGAACCCACCACCAAATCATCCAATGTCCAGCACCATGGTCCATTGTGTTACGAAAAAAATTAAGCTGAAAATTTCAATATGTTGCTTTGCATCATCCAAGAAAAAAATACTGACACTGAGAACATGATTTAGAGAAAAAGGTTTGTTTTGAGATATCATATACTATTCAGTCTCTAAGTCTACATGATAGCTACTCCAACTCCCTTGATACTTCCCTAGCCCACATTCCAGATCCTTCCTCCCGAAAGCAAACTACAAATACAACTGAAAACAAATCAAATATTCATCAGCCTAAAAAGCTTGCCTCAGTTTTCCCCAGGGAACAGCCACTGGGAAAAATATAGCAATGCATTTTTTTTTTTTTAGAAACAACTGAGTATACCGTAACATAAAATTCTAAAGTGGTATATTATGCACAGTTTGTAAATATTTCAAAAATCAGTGATTATTAGAAGTTTACAGCATTTAGATGAAAATGATACCAACGAAACAGCTTTTAAAATTTGTATCACTTTACTAATTTTAATAGATAATGATTTTGGTAAATATTTGATTCTCAGTTGAGATAGATGCTAATGAATAATTTCAAAGCTTGTGTAATAAAAGATGCTTCATTAGGTGGACTGACAGTTTAACCGGAGATGGCAATTAATGTGAATTGTTGCTTCAATGCCAATTTTTGGGATGCTTTTTGACAAACAGTTGAACTCCGTCCTCTCAAACCATAGATGTAAATGAGTCTACATAGTAGATTCCTAAGATGCCTTGATGACAACAGGGTTGAGTGGTTAAGCTGATTAAGTCAGAGCACAGACTCAAGGTTTGAACAGGTCTCACCATGTCGGATCTAATAAGGTAGAATAAAGTTTGTAAAAGTCAAGTGTCTACCATGCACTAGGCACAATGGAAGAAAGATCAACCTCAGTGATTGTCAGCCTTCTGTGACCGATTATATGCATAATTAGATAAAAATATGAACTCCTGTGCCTCATTCCAGTAATGCTAAGTCAGGATAATCACTATAGTAGGTTACTGCAGAGCCACTTTAAAAAAAAAAAAGAAAAAAAGTCAAGAAACATTATTATGAAGATTTTAATAGCCTAAACCTTAAGACATTTGCAGAGGAATATAACACAAAATGTCCATGTTTTGTGTACAGTCAATGACTATGTTCATAAGAGCTACTCTTATTCTAATTAGCATCTAAATTATAAGGGAGAAAAAACAAAAATGATTTCAAATATTTAAAAAATTATTTTCCCCAATGCATGCTAAAAAAAAGCAAAATTGCAACTATTCCTCAAATCATTGTCTTTTTTTCTCCTCAAATCTTTTATAAGGTACATGAGAATAGCTGATGTGCCTCTTCTGTGGGAAAGTGTGTCCTTTGAATGTACTTCTCAGTAGGTTTTTCTTGTTTTTTTCTTTTTTTTTAATTAAATCAGATACTGAATGATATATTCCATTTGTTGAAATGACTGCAAACGTAAGGGGAATCCAGAAGATCTGAGACACTTCAGTCACACGCTATTACAAATGTGAACTTTGTGGCCACCTATAGGAACCTGGGCAACAGGCCAGTAGTAAGTGAAATCAGAAAGAACGAGGTGGACCTTTATTCCTGTGTGCCATGTGGCATTCTCCCAGAGTCTCAATTAAGAATGAAAAACCCTGATAGTTGTATAAAGAGTCCCCTTAACTGATTAAGTTTATTTCTTAAGTTCTGACCTAAAGACTCAGTACTCGCACAGATACACTACATCAGATCCATTGAATCAAGAGGATGTCCAGTTTACCCCTTCACAGACATGTGTGAGGCTGTTAGGAAAGTTGTTAGCCCCAAGTCCCTCAAGACTCTTAGTTGGACTTAATCAAAATAAATTTCATATCAGGCATTCATTGTAATGCAGAATACCTAGACTGTGAAACAGCATTGTGTATGTTTTCCTTTTTGTATTGGAAATACTTTTTTAGGTTGTTATATTTAAAGAGACTTTAAGGGACTTAAAGATTTCAAAAAACAGTGATAATAGTAAAATAAAAAAAAAAAAACAGTTACTATGAGGAACAAATAATGGATTGTAAATGTGCAGTCTAAAACTAAAGGAAGTCATGATATTGTTACTATAGCTAGGTATTCTAAAAGTTAACATAAAACGTGATCGCACAATCTTTGTTGCTATAAATCTAAGATTTCATTTACATAAAAGAAAAACAATTGAACTCTTTTCTAAATGACACCTTTTATTTAGAATGATTAAGCACTCTGTTATCACTTGAGTATTAAATAAGTTGATTTATAATCACTTTAAGGAGACATTATTTTGTATTATTGCATAGAGTGGAACAATTTTCTAAATTATTGGCTCTCATTAAATAACAAGGATGATAATAGCAAATCATACTAAAAAAACAAATGCATATATATACACACACACACACACATATATATATATATATATATATATATATATATATATACACACACACACATATATAAATGCCCTTTAGAATACTTGTTAGAGAATAGGAGAGTTTATATCGCTGTATCTGCATATTCACATCTTCAGCTGACACATGTAGGTAGATAAGTTTTCTTCAAAACTAAGGATACACTGAGGAATATCTTTCTGAAAAAAGCACAGGTGTCTTTGCCCCTGAAGGCATACACTTGAAGGCAGAATTCCTAAGATGTCCTCAGTCTCTGAAGCAAATGATGAAGGTCCAAAAATACCCTGATTCTTAAACAAGTTGATTTTTTTTTAATCTGGTGTGATGTATGCAGAGAATTGGTAAAATATTCCAATTAATCAAAAGTCTAATTTACATACATTTAAAGGGCATTGTGGAAAATAATTAACTGAATACATCACCATTCAAGGAGTGAATGTTGACTAGGAGTTTTTAGATCCTTAAATGGAAAATTGAGAGTTTAAACAAGGACACTGCATTGGTATGGGAAAAAAAAAGTAAAAGGAAAGAAGGAGGGGTAGAGAGGAAAGGTAGAAGATAGACAAAGAAATAGAGGTAGAGATGAAAGAGAGAAAGAGAGAGAGAGAGAGAGAGAGAGAGAGAGAGAGAGAGAGAAAGAGTGAGTAAAAGGCTACATAGAACATTGCCTCTTTTGCAATGTTTCATATCCTAAGATCATGTTTAAAAAGGGGCTCTACCTTTTCTCCTTATTTTTTGTGGGTGAATAATTATGTTTCTGACTAGCCATAATCTTGACATAAACTAAAATTGTTACAGCACTGTGTGCATCTAGCAAAAATCTCACTGAGTTCCAGTTTAGAAATATACAAAGAGAGGAACAATGGATTATTTAAATCAAAGCAAATTTCAAATAAGATTGTACCTCCCATCAGTGACACCAAGAAAATCTCAAATAATAACACACAGGTGAATTGTAACATTTTTAATAATTTTCAGGAACACCTAATTTTTATTGAGAAATTTCTAAAGGTTTGAATATTCAAGATAATTACCTATTATATTAAAAAATTTAAGATGTAATTCGTAGTCCCTTACAATGGCATGGGAGCTGATCCTTGATGAATAGACTGGATTTATTATACCTGATTGTACTTCAAGGATAATAAGTGAAATAAGATATTTGCATCATTTAGATTTGCACTTTATTTCATACTTGTTTTAGTTCTCAAACAAGTGAAGCGGAGCCTTACATGATAACTTCTTGAGATTAAATCAAGAATTATTAATTTGTATTTGTACTCATACTTCAAACTAGACATGACTTACTTGGAAGAAAAACCTTCATAGCAATATCTTTCTGCTATTTTTTTTTAAATTATGCAGACAGTAGAGTTATTAGTTTATACTAGCTGCATGCCCAAATAAATGAGTACAGTTGAAGAACAGTGTGGATAAGATGAGGTATGCCTAGAAGAAAACTGATCTCAAGGCCTAGAAAGAAAATATACACAGTTGATACTAGCCAGTAGGCTTCAAATACAGTGGATCTCTTATGTCACTTGCTGCGTTGGTCATCATTTTTAACAGAAACACAATAAGATAGCATTTTCCCTTTCTCCAAGATTTCATTCCCAACATAAACCTCACAACTGACATAAAAGAAAAAGAATTATGTGCCCTCAATATCCCTAATGCTTCTGATCATTTAATAATAACTAAGCAATCATTTAATAACCATTCATAATGATTAAAGAGTGAATTAAAGAAATTACCAAATTATCTGCCACTCATATTCTCGTATTTGTTTTTCTTATGCTCATAGTAAAAGGCAAATGAAATAAATCCTGATTTAACTTGATCTTTTCCACCTGAAACTATTTCTTCTAAACTGGAAATAGCCTGGCTTCACCAGGCCCTTTATTTTCACAAGCTTTCGCACTTGCACATAGAGAGAGAACGCCAGCTCCCAAAGGCATGCCTTCAGCCACAAGCTTTCCCAAGAGTTGTTTACAGTGAAGAGATAAATTCCCCAGGCTAACACCAGTGCTGAGCCACAGTACAAAGGAAAGGGAACACTGAAAAGGAATATGGAAATAAGACATGTGCTGTTGCAGTATTGGTAATTGATCAGCAAGCTTTGAGTCTTAAAAGGGCTTAAGAAATGACACCTAGTAACCCTAATTTATATATAACAAATATATATTTGTATCTGCATATATGTTTTTATTTTATAGTTTTCATGTATCTATACCAATAGGTATATAAATTTTTCCTCAAGCATGAACACATAGATAGCATTAACTATTTTTTTGTATATTATTCAAAAATGCATTATAAATACCCTAGGGGAAATATGTGCCTTTATTGCTTTGTTTATGAAATTTGTTCTTTGTTGAATTATTGTAATACCCTAATAAGTACAATACATATATGAAATATGTTTTATTAAATGCATTAAAAATAACAAACATTTTTGAATATGCAGACAGGAAGCAACACTTTGATATGAGATAGATTACATAAATTCAAAACAATGATACATAAAATGAAGACATTTGTACTTAGAACTAAATAATTTATTTTGAAAGAAAAAAGTACTATTAAAGGAAGCTTTCATGAAGCCAAATACCCCAAAATATAACTGAAAAATAGATATATCCTGTCCACTAGCTTGTCAGGCTTAGCTAACAATAGCAAAATTACTCTTCATCACCATTAGGGGGCGTACTCCCTGTATCAGTGCCTGAGCGGAGATGTCTCTGTGGCCCCAGAGGTTGGAGGCAATGAGATTCTCACTAGAGTACAGAAAGGAGAAAAAAGATCCCCTACAAGAAGCAAATCTAAAATGTTGAACACGAAAACACCTACTACTCCTGCATCAGTCTTCATCAGAATTGTTTTTACAGAGACAAGGTAATTAGAAAAGTTTGTCTTACACCAGAGACCTTTAAAAAGTCAGTTGGAAACCTAATAGCCATTCTGTGTACATACCCAAACAGTCTCCTATACTTTTCAAACACATCCATAAAGACAGAAAGATAATCAAGTAGGAAAAAAGAGTGACAGAGAATACACATCAGCTTAAAATTAAAACAAATGTAACAGCAAATCACATTATCTGTTTTTAACTGAATTTGGAATTTGACTGGAAGAAAATCTAAGAATTAAGGAATAAAAATAAATTAATAAAAAGTGAAAACTTTATCACGAGAGGAAATTTACTTTCCCAGATTTGTAAGATGACTCTTAACAATAATCTGCATTTTAGCGAAGAGAATATAACAAGGCAGTAGTCATAGAAGTTTATAACACCATCCAATATATTGCTATAAAAAGCTTCACCATCTGGATCCTAATTTTCCTCAATATTGAAGCAGTAGAGTGTTTTCTTCTCTTCATCCTAATGTACAGCTATCATTCACTGCAGCCCTGAAGGGTGCATACAACATGCCATTGTTAGAGATAGTCTGTAATCCAAGGCAATTTGAGGGAAATGTTTGGGTATATAACTGTATGGTTCTCCCAGTATTCAACACCTGTTTGCATTTCATTAGATCTTATAAATTTCTCTTTTATTGTTTCCTTCTTTCCTTTTGCCTTGGTCAGCATAATCTGTGAAGCTGTCATGCACATGGGGATATGTATGTGGCCTGCACTATCAACCTACCTCACTTTTGCTGAGATTTGACTTGTGTGTGATCTCACAGCAATAATCATTAATTCACTTCTTGGAGTTAATTCAGAGTATTTATCCCTTGTCTTTATTTCAAAATTAGCACCCACACCTCCTCCAATTCACCAAACTACCCAGGAAAGGCTATTGGCTGTATGGAGGAATAATGTATATCAAAATGTAAAAAGTTGGTAATTAGATACAAATACGGTGACAGAGAAATCATCACCTCTGTTTTCAAATAAAATAAAATTGATTCCCTCTCAGTAAAACAGCACTGAATAGTGATCGATACTGTGCAAGCAATTGCCTAACTCTTTACCTACCTCACAAATCTACATCAGGAAGAAGGTGAAGTGAGGGAGACCAGGAATGAGAAAGCTAATTTAACAACTAAATTAAATTACCTTTCACCTCCACAGAAGAGTAAAAGTTTTGCTCTTAAGTTGCTTGCTGAATTGATCATCATTTATAAAAGAAAAACAAAAAGATAGTGTTCTCTCTTTCTCTAAGATTCCATTCCAAATATATTCCTGACATCTGACATAAAAACAAAAAAAATAATTATGTGCCGTCAACCTCCCTAACTGCTTCTGATCATCTGATTTCACTAGAAGCAACAGCAATACCTGGGGATGAACCAGTTGCCACAGCAGCATGGAGAAAGTAATATGAGCAGGTTTATTCCAAGGTTGAAAATGAATAAAAGTGTGAAGAAGCAAAAAGTAAAGTGTCATCTTAGTGCATTTATTACTGTAGAGCAGACTGTATAATCTATCATCAATTTATTTTAGGAACAGCAAAGTAGAAACCAAATACATTATGGGAGCTTGAAGTAATGTTAAAAAATATCTATGTTAAATAATTGTCATGAACTAAGTCTCCATCAAGCAATACAGAAGGACTGGACATATTAAATGTCAATGACAAGTTCCGCTGCCTTTCAAGAGGCAACAGACAACCTCACACACATGGTCCTTTGCTCAAATCATTCCTAGAGTTGTCAGAGGAGATGGTACTTAGCAGGCCAAGCTGGACAATCCTTGATGCCTCAGGACACCTTCACTTTCAAGTACAAACCTTTATCTGCCCAAAGTCATGTGCCGCATGCCCACATCTAAACTGAGGTAACTCATATAAGATACATATGTCTTCAAGGCATGTTGTAGCTTACCCGCACTTTGCAGAGGTGAATGAAAAGAGACACTAACTTTTGAAGAGCAGCACAATGGGGAAAAAAAAGCTGCCTGTTTAAAAACAGTCACAGAACCCTGAGTCCTCTTTTCAATTCACTGCTCACTGCAAACTCTTTCAAAACCTTACTTTTGGACTTGATAACTCAAAGGTACTGGGACTTTAACTTGCATCTGGAACATGTCTATTTTGAAGAACACTTTTCATATCATTTCAACACAATTGGCTAAATTATGGCTTATTATTCTCTGATAAAACTTCTCATGAGATGACAAGCAAGAAATTACAGTGAAACTTTAAGGTATGTGAAAGGATTATAGACGTTTTTCTTTATTATTATTTCTTAGAATTTTGGCTAAAAAACATGTGTAGCCAAGAAATGTCAGGTACAATACCATATATAGATTAACAACACTAGGGCAAGGAGACTTGAATCAACAGACCACAGTTTTGTTTGGGTTTTACAAAGACAGATCTGTTAACTAAAAACACCCTAAAAGGAAAGCCTACAATCTAACTCATTTATTTTCTCAGAAGAAGTCTCATCCAGTTAATTCTTTACCTTGTCAAATAATTTTGCCCACCTTTCCATGACAGGCAGACTGATCTCAACCCCAAAACGCCCCCTCTTCAAATCTATATTCTCCATATATAAATATATATACACATATATGTAAATATATACACACATATAAATATGTGTGTGTGTGTGTGTGTGTGTGTGCATGAGCTCAGCAAGATGAAAGGATATTTGCTTCTAGGCTTTCTCTGACAAATACAACAATTTACATGAATATTAAACTTTTGTGATTCAGCATCTTTCACTCCTGTCCATATCACTGAATGTTAATGCTGAGGAAGAGTTTGAGTCACTTGGTTATTATTTTGGAAGGCAGGAATGGACGGTTTCACAGTCTAAGAAGATAATATTTAAAGGTCTTTAAATTGCACACGTGGAGTTGCATAACAATTGTCAACTCACTAGAAAGGTTAGAACTCTTGCCAAGTGTGGAGTTGCTTATGAATCACAGAATAAGGCTAAATTTTTATGCAGAATATTTGTAAGGCTGGGAGAAAGAAGTAGTTACCATCTGCATCAAAACTTTAACCAGAAAAAGCATTGCTGTACTAGCAAACCCTTATAATCTTACTTCCTTTAGAGGAAAGGACTGTCATTTAAAGTAAATGCTATGATGGAGAAGGTTTTGCAATCTCTAAAACAGGAAATAGCAAGCGCCTACCTGAAAGTGGACGGTGAGGTGGCTGGTACGTTAAGAAAGAGAGAGACTAGAGAGCAGTCTTACCTTCAGCACCGAGCAACCTTCTTCCCAGGCTGACCGGCTTCTGGAAGAGGATTCCCTCTGGTCGGGACGGGGAAGCAGTGGGGGAGAAGTGGCTGTCAGCCACTAGCTGTGACAGCAGCGTGTTACCCGGTTCCTGGGAAACTGGGCTCCAGCGCTCCTCCAACAATTCAGGCAGCCTAGGAAGCTGAGACTGCAGTTGCTAAAGCCGCCTCACTTGAGGGGAAGGCGCTGCTGGGAGTGCGCGCGTGTGCGTGTGCGTGTGTGTCTGCTAACTGCCGGCTCCAGCCTGAGCAGATGTGTTCTGCATACTCAAAATGTTCATGCAGGGAAGAGACTCCTCCACACGGACCCCAGCCTCCCCGCCAAGGAATCAGTCCACTGACCTTGCTGCCGGGGATTCTGGCTGAACAGCTCACCCATCAATAGATTTAACAATCAATCAAATCAAGGAGATGGGATCAGACTCAGATAGAGACAAGAACTTCCCTCACAGGCACCGAAATTAATAATAATAAAAGATATTCCCGTTCAAATTTTATATCTAGAATTGATTTTTCCCCTTAAGCACCTGTATCTTGAGCATGAAGTCTAATTGATGACTCCCTAAGTTAAAACTTTTCAGGCAGTTTCTCTAGGCAGGATAAGATCTTAGCTGGAAGTCAATGGGAAAAATTTATTCCACAGAAATCTGTCAGGTACAGACTTGGATTTATAACTATCAAATTATGACAGTTTAAACTAATAAACTGCTTTCAAAATCAGGGATTCCATCTCAAAGGGACAATATCTGGGACTAGAGGAAGGATCTGTGTTCAAATTCAATTTAGGTTCTCTTTAAGCATAAATCCAATGCAAGTATAAAAAAGACCTGTGCTCTGAGCAAGTCATTATAAGTACACATGAAAATGCTTTATAAACTACGAAGCTTTAACCATAAATTACAGATTTGATAAAGTTAGCACATAGAATATGTAAGACTCTGAGACACAAAGGATACTTTTCTGAGTCTATTCCCTAAATGACATTTAAACGTCCTATTGCTAAACTCTGAGTTATTCCCTGCAATTTCAGATTCTAGAACCGACCCATCTGTAGCCAGAAGATAACTAACTTGCCATTGAACATAGATCCCTTACCAGATCCTGGGAAACTAAGGGGAAATCGCCTTCCCTAAAATAAAGCAATGCCACTCTCAATAGTAGACCAAACTCAAATAAAGAAGTGCAATAATAGAATAAAACAATAAGATCAATAGAGGAAAACTCAGGGTTTAAAGGACTCCATGGAAGAGTTTTCCTCTATAATGATGAAAAATGGAAATGACCATCACTGCTACCACCACCAAGAACAACAAGCCCACAATGGAAGCTGACATTTGTTGAGTGCTTACTACTTGACAGTCACATTATGGACAATACCATTCATCATTACCTTTAATTTTCACAACAGCATCATGAGGTAGATAATACTGTACTAATCTGCAGATTGGGAGAACAAGTAGTATTACAGAAAAATCAATGACATCCTTTTTCAAGGATCATTTTTATAAATTTAGGCAACTATGGAAAGTAATTTAAAAAAACTTTTTATTTGGGAATATCTACAAACATACAGAGATGCTGAAAGAATAATGCAATATTGCCCTTTAGTTATATTTATTTGTTAGTAAGTTTTATAGTTCTGCTTTATCACATGATCTGTAGACAAATAAAAGAGTGAGAGATAAGAGTTAGACATAGCAATGAGAGAGAGAGGGTGATATGTATTAATCATGCTCTTTTACTAGCTATTTTCATGTACAGTTCATCCAAGTAGTGCTAATCACCTTCAGAACATGTAACACTAATATAAGCTTATTACAATCTACTGTCCTTTTTAAAACCTGTCACCTGAATCAATAATGTCCTTTAGTGCATTTTCCCTGTAGAAGAGTATATAACACTGGTCAACAAATTTTTACAAATTTCATGTTACTGAAATAAAATTAGTCATTTCCTATCAATTTGCATGTGCTCAACACAAATGTGACAGTCAAATTCTAATTCTGGCTCTAGTTTTTTTTTCTTTTTTGTAATCTGCAATAAATTGATGTTTACATCATGAAATGCATGCCAATAGTAATAGGCCTATGGTTAATACCTGTAAAAAATCAAGTCATAGACTACTTCTTAGATTTTGTCGCTTGTCTCTTGTACAGTTGTTCATAAGCATCCCTGGGGACTGTCCAGCAGTAGTCAGCCAGCATTTTAGTGGAACTTTTTCCCTGGTATCTTTGTTCCATTGATGCGATATCTTGATGAAAACATTCGCCATGTTCATCACTAACCATACCACAGTTTTCAGGGAAGAAAAGTGGAGAAAGTGGATCTTTAGAGTTACATTGCAGCCAAGTTTCTGATACTGGATCAGTATCTAGTATTTTACTAGTATTCTACTAGTTCCTTGTAGTTTTCTGCCCTAACATTCCCAAGAAAGTTTGTAGACACTAGGCAAAAAGCATTCCACACTTGTTTCACATCACCCTGCAGCAAGCTTTTGAACTGGTCATCTTTGAAGAGCTCTCGAATCCGAGGACCCACAAAAACTCCCTCTTTAATTTTTGCTTCACTGAGTCGAGGAAATTTTTCATGCAGGTATTGGAAAGCTGGCGAGGTCCGGTCCATGGCTTTCATGAAATTCTTCATCAAACCTAGTTTGATGTGAAGGGGTGGTAACAGGATTTTGTGAGCCTCAACCAGAGCTGAGTGCTGGATATTCTTCTCTCCAACTGCGACATTTTGTCCGCAAGTACATTCCTTCAACAAGCAGTGCAATTCACTTGCTCGGCTATCCCACTCACATAAAAAACACATACATTTTGTATATCCCTGCTGCAGTCCCATTAAAAGGGCAACTAGCTTCAAATCACCACAGACATGCCAGTTGTACTTGTTATACTCAATAGAATTCAGTAACTGCTTTAAGTTATCATATGTCTCTTTCATGTAGGCAGCATGCGCTACTGGAATAGATGGAAGACAGTTTAAGCACAGCCTAAAGACTCAGTTTCGAAGAGTTTAGAAAGAGACTCCATTCTTGTGGGTCATGAGTGATTTCTTTTTTTTTTTTTAAAGATTTATTTATTTATACATACAAGTTGGAGTACAGGCCAGAGGTGTGGGGTTGCAAGAGGGTTCACCAGAGACAGAGTGGGGCGCAGAACAGGCAGATCAGAAATACACTGCTGAGGGGAGCAGCGGGCGAGGCAGGAGAGGTCTGCCGCACCATGTGGGATTCTCCCCAGCCGGGTGTCGAACTCGCATCATGCGCTGCCGACAGCGCCACAGTGCAGCGCTCAACCGCTGCGCCACCAGGGAGGCCCAAGTCATGAGTGATTTCTAACACATTCATGAGGCCCTCAAAATCGGAACAGCATACCAGAGTACTTTCCTTTCTAAAGAAAGGCTCCAACTGCTGGTGGCACTTTCAATATAAAGTAATTGCTACATCTTTTTCTAGAAGATTCCATTGTTGGAGTCTTGATCCTAGCAATTCTGCCTTGTTCTTGGATAAGTCTAAATCACGAACCAGGTCATTTAATTCTTCCTGTGTTAGTCTGTGTGGGGTTGATGATGCACCACAGTGAAAATTTGGATCACTGCATGCTGATGGAACAGAAGAACAGGTCAGCTAACCTTGTCCTCATCAGATTAATCAAGAGAAGATTCTGCTGGAGGTTCTGGAATAGGAAGTCCCTCACCATGTGGAACTGGTCTCAATGCAGACAGAATGTTTGGATAGATTATTCTTGACTTCTTTTGCTTCATTATTCTGCCAGAAAGAGGAGGAACCAAGCAGAAGTAACAGTCTTCTATGTGGTTGGTTGGGTCTCTCCACACCATGGAGACTGCAAATGGCATTGATGGTCTTTTGCCATTTAACCACTGTGAACACGGTGTTGTACATGTAGCACAGCATAGATGCAGGGCCCAAGGCTTGTCTTGGTCACCAACCTTGCATCCGAAGGAAAGATAAGCCTTCGTCACTTGAGAAGTGATACTTCTCTTCTGGTTGGCAAATGTCACTTCCCCACAAATAGAGCAGAAATCGTCCACGCTATTAATGCATTTTCGAGGCATGACTATTCTGTATTGTGCCTAAATGTATAAAATAATAGCAGTTCTTTGGAACAGTAGCTTTAACTGTCTCGTACAAAGTCTGAAATATTTTCAATGCTCAACCTTTCCAACAGGACTTTCTATAGTACACTGCTGATGTCAGCTTACTTCAGCACCTGCCTGGCAGTAGCATTGTATTGCATCAGAAAATGATGCAATCAAGTCTGGATGATGTGTGCATGATGGTATTATGCAATGTGATGTAATATTAGATCATTCTAGGCTGAATTAGGATGTTGTTGCAGTCCTACTGGATAAATTTACACGGTGAAACAGATAAAATGGATTATATGAAATATCTTTGAAATGAGAGCTAATAAAAAAATTTCAGGGTTATATTCATGTTCAGCACACCAAGATACTACAGATTAGGGCCTTTTTAAAGTCAGTAACAATCTCATGTTGACCAGTGAATTGAAGGCCATGGGTTGCTGTGAGTTGTCATGTCTCCTTTAGTATGGAAATTCAAAAATTGTTCTTTTGCCTTTATGTTATTTGGAAAAATGCATTTCCCTCTTTACTTTTTAAAACAGAACATTCCCAATTTTGCATTGAACTTGTTTTCTAATGATTAAATTCAGCTTATGTATTCTCAGTTGTGATTTTTTATGATTGGTGTTTTCTCTTCTTACAGTATTTATCTAAGGACATATGAGATCTATCTACTCTTTGGACTCTATAAGTTTTTTTTTATTATCCAATCATGTCTTTTCCCCTATTTCTACACATTTAAGATTCCATCTTGGAAATATGAAAATTCTAAAAAAATATTTTAAGACTACACACGTTTCATCTATCAAAATTTTCCTTATAGTGGAATAATAGCATTTGTTGGTAATTTCATGGTTGCAAAATCATGTTTCCAAATTCAGTATTCTTGACACCCATATCACACAGGTATTCTACTATTACAAGGTCCCACCCTTTCTTGAGATCTCTTTCTTTCTGCTTTTTTTTTCTTTCCATTATCAGAAAGCATTCATGACTTTCTATTTTTTACTGAGGATCTAAAAGTCATTATTGTACTCATCATTTTACTGGTCCAAGTTTTGCCAGTGGGGTTTTTCTAGCTGATTCCCCTGTCTCTATAACATTTTACATCACGTTTAGCATCTTTTAATTTAAAAAATTATCTTTAGCTTTCTGTGAGAAAATAAAATGTTCCAAGTATATAATTAAATATGTCTTACTGTAGATCTGAAATCAACCATTCCTTTGTGAAGTCTTGATTTTTGTTTGCTTTTATTTTTTTTGTTTTTGTGTTTGTGTTTTTGTTTTTTAAAGTGAGGCATTGTGGCAGAGGGAATAATGTGACTACTAAGTAGGTATATTAATTTCTATGGGGACCAGGTGTGAGTTGCTTCTTGACTTTTATAGAAGGCGATATTAGGAAATATATTCATATGTATGTACATACATACACACATATATACAGAAACACACACACATACATCCATATAAGGAACATAAAGTCATATAAACGCATACAAATACATGTACAAAAATATACATAGCACTATTTAAAGGAAAACAAGCAGGAATTGATACAAAGAACTCCAGTTCCAACTAATCCCTAGAACATTCTTTCAAGTTCTTCCCCATTCCAAATCTGAATATCCCTTTCACCTCTGTGATAACTCTGACTTCTGATAGTATTAATACATTTCCAGTGTATTTCATTTATTATCACTACCAAAAAAATAAATTAAAAAAAATTCACTGGGCTTCACTGTCCAAGAAGATAAAGTAGACATGTTTTTCCTTGTTCATCCCAATAAGTCTAACTAACACCATGGACATTATATATTAAACAAACAAGTGAATATATCAAAAAAAGGAGGAAGACTGACTAGGGGTCTCAGGATTTGAGCAACATGGCAGTGAGTTCCCAAGGTTTTCTTTTGCCCCCTAAAACCCAGAGAGCTTTCTGAAAAAAATATGGCAACATAGACACATTAATGGGTATAGAATGTTCCAAACAAAGCCTCTCTAGACAAAATAACAGGAAATAAAAAGAAGTCTAACCAGACAGAAAACATTTAGACATGTAACTCTTCCCTCTGTAAAAACCAAAAAACAAAGACACACTTTACTGATTCCGCAGGAACCCAACTCATTTTGTGCTCAGGTCATTGTCCTTGATACTTTTTCCTGCTGAAACAAGCAAACATAACAACCAAAGCTAAAAGCAAGACTTCTCTGAGGAGTGTCTGATTCCAGGGCTAATGTTTCTCTGCTTTTGCCAGTTACCATGGCAAACATTAGCAACAGCAATGAAACCATGGCCCTACCTTCCCCTTACCAGAAAAGAAGAGGGAACAGTCTCATTGCCCCCACCAAGTATTTCAGAGAAGAACTATTAATAGTAGGAAAATGAGATGTATTCCCACACCGATAATAAGCAAACTCCTCTCCTAGGTGAGTGAAGCACATCTGGGGCTCCTGTACTTCCACCACTGTAGCAATAATATGATACCCCTTTCCTCCTCCCAGGGGTATATCAGGGCTACCCAAAAATGGTCTCATCAGGGACCTTAGGGGAACTTGAATTTCTACCTTTGACCAGCACAAATGGGAAGGCCTTTCGGAAGTCCATGAAGGCTAAGTGGGGAGCTTGGATTTTTATTTCCAACTAGTAGTAATGAGGCTGTGTCCCCCTTTCCTCTGCCAGAACAGAGCTAGAAAAAGTCTGCTAAAACATAGGTTTAAATAAGTTCCAGAATCTCAAAGAAAAAAATTGAAAATGTTTTGATTACAATAAAAAAGTTACTTGTTATGTGAGGAATGATGAAAACCTCAAACCAAATGAAAAAGAAAATGACTATCAATAGATGCCAACACATAAATGACAGAGATGTTTGAATTACTTTATAAAGACACTACACAGCCATGATAAAAATATTTTAAGGGACAATTATAGACATGCTTGGAACACACAAAAATACAGGAACTCCCATCAATAAAACAGGAAGTCTCAGCAGAGAAATAGAAGATATAATGAAGGAATAAATTGAAATTTTATAATAAAAAAGATAAATTAGCTGAAATATAAGCATGAAATAGTTTTATAATTATAATTCTAAAATAGTTGTAATATAAGCAGACAGGAAGGGGAAGGGGAAATAATCAGTGATTTCAAAAGTAGAACAACAGAGAAAAAAAAAACAAGTAAAATATTCTGGGAAAGAAATAAGCAGAGCCTTGGAATTCACAGATTTACAACAGAAATTATCCTATTCATATTCATGCTATCTGAACCATAGGAGGAGAGAGAGAGAGCGCACAATGGTCACATTCAGCAAAGTTGACAAAACATATAAACCTGCAGAATCAAGAAGAGTTAACTCTAAAAAGAATAAATACAAATAAATATACACTAGGAGATACCATATTTAAATAATTGAAAGTGAATGACCAAAAAAATAATGTGTAATACAAAGAATAATGATGTTACCTGTAGGAGAAATACAAAAATGGAATGACAGATTTCTCATCAGAAGAAAGTAGGATAATAATTTTTAAATGCTGGCAAAATTGATCAATATAGGAACCTATATCAAACTAAAATATAATACAGGCACCAAGGAAAAAAGCAAGATATTATCAAACAAATGACTGCTAATAGTTCATTTGTTGTTGTTGTTGTTGTTGTTGTTGTTGTTTTGCTGTCTGAACCACCCTCCAGAGAATGGCTAATGATGAGTCTCTGAACAGAAATAAAATTTTAAAAGAGAAGACTAGGAGGGATTTCTAACAAAGAACATAGAAAACAACAATATGAATAAATACAAATTTCCTTCTCTTCTTGAGTATTAAAAATTGGATTTGACAATTGAATCAAGAAATTATAATACTATGTGATGTTAAAAACAAAGGGAGACAAAGATATAAAAAAATGAAGGTTCTACATTTCCCTTGAACTTGTAAAATGTCATCAATAGACCATGATATACATCATTTAATGCCTAGAACATTGAGAATATGCAAAGAGAAGGACACAAAACCACTATGTAAAAAACCAAAATTCTAAAATAATTCTATAGTCATATCAATTATGGGTAATCCAAATATTACAATTTAAAGACAGAGATTGGTGGAGTAGATTGAAAAATGCGATCATATGTGAGTTGCCAACAGTGTGCTGCTTCACAGGTGGGATGGAAATAAAATGTCAAAAAATATATCATGCAAACATTAATCAAAATAAAACAAGGGACCTCCCTGGTGACACAGGAGTTAAAGTGAGAGTTATCAAGGCATCACCAGCCACTGTGTCATGAGTTTGATCCCTGGCCAGGGAGCTTCCCATATGGTGCAGCAGACCTCTCCTGCCTCGCCCACTGCTCCCATCAGCAGTGTATTTTGGTCGATCTGCCTGTTCTGCTCCCCACTCTGTCTCTGAAGAATCCTCTCATCGCCTCACACCTCTGGCCTGCACTCCAGCTTGTATGCAAAAATAAAATAAATCTTAAAAAAAAATTTAAAAGATATTCAGAATTCTTATTAAAAAATAAAATCAGGGTCCAGATTCTGATCCTCTAACACCAAATCAATGTTGTTTTAAAGATCATGCACTACACAGATACATGCCCTCATACATACATATATATTATGTATGACATGTATAATATATACACATAATTAAATGAACTCATTTAGAAAATACTGCAAAAAATTAGTCATAATTTTCTAGTCTGAGAAAATCACGATAGTTTTCAAATAATTTTATGCTTTCTCCCTCCTCTTGCTTGCACACACACACACGCACACACACACACACACACACATTCTTTCAACATAAATGGGGTTTTGCATTGCATGCAGCATTGTGCTAGCATTCTTACATAATTATGAATATCTTCCCATGTCATTAAATATTAAAGCATGGCATTTTTAGTAGTATTGTATTCCATTAAATAGATGTGCCACAGTTTATTTAACAAATCTTTTACTACAATATAATCATTATCATATCATTACAAATTTTCCTTTAATATAATTCAGTATGCAATGAAAATCCTTCTATGTATATCATTATCTTCAGCCTATCATTTACAATGTACTACTGCAGATGGAATTACTAGGTCAAGGAACATAAAGATTCCACATACGTGCTGCCAAGTGGTTTTCCATAGAGATTGTACCAGTTTATGTTTTCAGGAGTAATGTTTGCTGCTATTGCTAATTCTCCTTCCCCTACAGCCCAGCTGCCTCTGGGAGGCCTAAAGAAGGTAACAAAGAAATTAGGCATGTGAAAAAAGTCTGCCTCTTTCAATAAGCAGCACAGAATATAAATAAAAAACAAGAATTGCCAACAGATACTAGCATACTTGATTCAGCATATTTGTTTCCCTTGGAAAGGCAGTAGGCACAAGACTCATAGGAAATAGTAAAGAAATAATAGAATCCTTGAGTGAGCATTTTTATCTTCAAGCAAATTTTCCTTTTTTACCTCACAGATATATTATAGTGAGAATACTCACATGGGCAAAAATGGGTAAGGATCATTTTTCCTACTTCCAATAAGATTTCAAACTCTCCTGCTGACATTTTAGAATAAATATTCAAGATGAGACACCATCCTCATCAGCAGGCAATACACAGAGTAGTCCCTCTACCCATCAGGGATTTTTGTAGTGATATGAATAGCAAATATTGTTAGTTCTACCAGAAAGCATTTCCCCCTATCTTCCATTCTAGAACAGTTTATTTATTTATTTATTTATTTATTTATTTATTTATTTATTTATTTGATGGGGTATAGGCCAGAGGTGTGGGGTGGTGACAGGATTCACCAGAGACAGAGTGGGGAGCAGAAAAGGCAGATCTACTGAAATACACTGCTGAGGAGAGTAGCAGGAGAGACAGGAGAGGTCTGCTTTGCCATGTGGGAAGCTCCCTAGTCGGGGATCAAACTTGTGCTGCAGTGGAAGCATATAATTTCATAGTTGCTGAGACTTAACCATTGCACCACCAGGGAGTCCCCTCTAGTACAGTTTAAATATGACTAATTGAATACAGATTCCTCCACAGACCTAAGTCAACCAATGATGATACTCTCAGTCCCTTTTCAGCGATTGCTTTAAAACTTGGCATAAAATACAATTCCAAAATAAAATTAATTAAATAAAATCTTTTAAAAATGTTGAATTTTGCCCATTTTTTGGCAGGATTATTGGCTTTATTTTGTTGAGTTGTGAGAGTTCCTTGTAAATTTTTGTAATCAGTCCTTTATTGGTTGTATTGTGTGCGAAGATCTTTTCCCAGTTAGTAGGGTTAATGTTAGTTTTGGTTAATGTCTCTTTTGCTGTACAGAAGCTTTTTATTTTGCAGTAACCCCATCTGTTTATCTTGTCCTTCACTTCCTTCGCTTTGGGGGATGTGTCTTTAAAGATTTTGCTGAGATGTATGTTGTGTAGAGTTTTGCCTATATTTTCTTCTAAATTTTATAGTTTCAGGTCTTACATCCAGGTCTTTTATCCATTTGGAGTTGGCTTTTGTGCAGTGTGTGAGGTAGTAGTCTAGTTTCATTTTTTTGCATGTAACTGTCCAGATTTCCCAGCACCATTTATTGAATAGACTGCCCTTGGTTCTCCAAAGAAGAAAAGCAAATGGCCAACAGGGACATGAAAAAATGTTCAACATCACTTATAATCAAGGAAATGCAAATCAAAACCACAATGAGATACCACCTCACACCTGTGAGGATGGCACACATTAAAAATACAGGCAACAGGGCCTCCCTGGTGGCGCAGCGGTTGAGTGCTGCGCTGTGGAGCTCTCGCCAGTTCGAGATGTGATGCAAGTTCGACGCCCAGCCGGGGTGAGTCCCACGTGGTGCGGCAGACCTCTCCTACCTCACCTGCTGCTCCCCTCAGCAGTGTATTTCTGATCTGCCTGTTCTGCTCCCCACTCTGTCCACTCTGTCTCTGGTGGACCCTCTCGTCACCCCGTGCCTCTGGCCTGTACCCCAGCTTGTGTGTATAGATAAATAAATCTTAAAAAAAAAAACAAAACAGGCAACAACAAATGCTGGAAAGGATGTGGAGAAAAAGGAACTCTTCTACATTTCTGGTGGGAATGAGAACTGGTCCAACCACTATGGAAAGCTTATGGTGGTTCCTCAAACTGCTAAAAATGAAACTTCCATACGACCCAGCAATACCACTTTAGGAAATCTACCCAAAGGACACAAAAACACTAATTCAAAAGGATACATGCACCCGTATGTTCATTGCGACACGATAGCAAAGGTATGGAAGCAACCTAGAAGTCCTAAAATAGATGATTGGATCAAGAAGATGTGGTACATATACATAATGGAATACTATTCAGCATTCAAAGAAGATAAACACATGCAATTTGCAGCAACATGGATGGAACTAGAGGGGATCATACTCAATGAAATAATCCAGGAAGAAAGAGAAAAGTATCGAATGGTTTCACTTATAACAGGACTATAGAGAAACCAAATAGGATAGAGACACTCAGAGGGTAGGGGAGTAGTGGCGTGGAGGGGAGGGCAAGAGCACAAAATGGAGTAGAAAAGAACACAAGGGACCATGGAAATGGATTACGGGTGAATTGGTGGTGGGTTACCCAAGGGGAATACAAAATGTAAAAGATATAAATAACAATAAAGATATATATATATATATATATATATTAAAAGAAATGTTAAATTTTAAACAGGTGAACTATATAGTTTATTCATATTTTAAAAATATCTTGAAGTCAGGGTCTGAGATTAAGAGGGAGAGGGAAGGAAGAAATGGGCAAGGGAGTACATGGGATGAAGGTGGGGAAAAACATGGGAAAATGACTTTTCTTAGTACAAGGTCACACAACCAGTGTCAGAGATGAAACATCAACTGATAACTTTGCATTTAATTAAACTTTTTACAGCACATCAAGATGTCTACAAGAATTGTTTTGTGTCAAAGAGTACATCTATTATGGACCATATAAAAAATCGCTCCCCCCAGGCCTCCCCGGTGGCGCAGCGGTTAAGCGCTGCGCTGTGGAGCTGTCGGCAGCTGCAGCTGCGACGCGAGTTCGATGCCTGGCCGGGGAGAATCCCACATGGTGCGGCAGACCTCTCCTGCCTCACCCGCTGCTCCCCTCAGCAGTGTATTTCTGATCTGCCTGTTCTGCTACCCGCTCTGTCTCTGGTGAACCCTCTCGCCGCCCCACACCTCTGGCCTGTACCCCAGCTTGTATGTATAAAATAAAAAATAAATCTTAAAAAAAAAAATTGCTCCCCTACTCCAAAAGTCACAGAATGCTTACATGGGTCTATTTACAGAAATTTATCAGAGACTTAAAATTTCATAAAAAACTACATTAAATTGTCAACTCTACATGCTATAACATACTGAATACCGATTGGTCAAGTTACTAAAACTAGTATATTTAAATATTAGTTTATATGATTAAACTAAAATATTAGCTGACGTGAAAAAAATAGGTAAGTTAACTGTTGACTACTAAAGGATATAGAAGCAGTGGAATTACTATCTGACAGACTTGTTCAAATCCCATATTGCTCATTTAAGTGCTCTCAGCTGCTGCTTTCTTACAGGTTTCTTATAGATTTTTTCTTAAAAAACTTATAGATTTTTTTTCTTAAAAAATCTATAAAATACTACTATCACAACAAAATTCATAAAGTTCTCACAGTCAGTAAAATGGCAGCGATGAGATGTAAACCCAAATCTTTCTGATTAATAAGTTCAAATTTTGTTTATTATTTTATCAAAATTATTAAAAGTTTGCACAATATTTAGTTTGATGCCAATACTCAAATAGGTGTTAAACTATGTCCAAAGATTTCTGTTTAATGAAACTTAGACAAAATAATTTTAACAGAAAAATGTCTATTGCAAAATAATTACCTTTAATAAATTCATACTATCCCCTGAACTCTCACAGTTTGGAATGACTAAAGATAACATGATAAATGTAAAATGTAGGTTGGATATTTTAGCATCTTTATAGCTAATTTAGCCAAGTTGTCCAATAGAAAAACATGAAAATATGGAAAGGACACTGAATTTTATATTCAATATATATGACCAAATATCTTCCAGTCCTTTTTTTAAGAAAACTTGTGGACAAATTTCTTGATTTCCAAAATTTCAATGCATTCTATGAATTAAAAATAACTACATTTCAGGTATGTTGTGAGCATTAAATAGGCCATCGCATTTTCTTGATTAAAAAATGTTTTTCTCTTCATATGTTGCTAGACTAAGCTTTTTATTACAGTTTATTAAATTTTAATAAAGCCTTTTCTTATTTGTCTTACTATATTTTAATGTCTGGACTTCATATTGAAATATATAAGGTAAATTATATGATGAGTTGTTCATACTACTGAGAAAAATTGTTCCTCTTATGTTGAAAATGTAAAGTTATGGAATAAAATTTATTTGAGAAACATAGATATTAATAATTTACATGTAGATATGCAATTGATCATTTTCCTTCAATTTTTGTCCTTGTGTTAAACCTCTATTGCCCTTGTCAATGATCTCAGTTTGTTAAGCTCGACATCAATATTTTCTAATCTTTTTGACTGAATATCTCTCTATGTTATGCTTGATTATCTCAGGTGGTAGATCTCCAATCTAGAATTAGCTAAATAATAGTAATAATAATGGATGAAAAAAAAGATATTAGGTGTCTATTGTGTGCCAGGGAAGTAATTAAATAAACTATGCACACCATTTCATGTAAACTCTCATTCTGAAAGATAGGTAGGGCTACCTTCACCACTAATACAAATGATAAAACTAAAATGTAATTATTTTTAAAATACATGATTAAGGCATGCACAGTTAATTACAAAGCTGGGATTTGAAACCAGGTACAATACCAATGTCATTAGTTTTCCATTACAAGATTGATTCTGGTCTGTAATGGGAACTATGTGTAACCATAGATAAGTCACTTAAATTCTCTTTGTCTTCTATGTGAAAAAAGTGGCTAGAAATTATTACATATTCATCCTACCCATTGCAACAGTTTATGAATTTTATGCCTGCTCTAGTAGAAGCCAAAAACATGCATTTGTTTTTGCCAGAGGAAGAAAGGGAAACCCGTGTCTATTAATATCACATGGGTAACTGAAGCTGCTCTCCGGCGTGGAAATAGGTGAGAGAAAAGGCACATCATTTCATCTTGTAGTTACTTATCAAGTTTCAGAGTATGTTTAGAGGCAGTCCAGCTTTCAGATAATGTCTCTAAGAAGTACTGATATATACAGGATCTTATATCACTGTGGGTTCAAATTACATAATGTAAAAACTCATGTGATAGCAGTTTGTTCAGGATAAATTTTACCTTGGTCTTCCAATATAACACAAAATTTTTATTTTATCAAAATCTTTAATTTATCAAACATTATTGATTTGCCATTTATTCACAAAAAATATATACTTTTTGGAGTGCAACTTTATACCACAACTTGTAAACAGGTGTCACTCTCCCTCCACTGTTGCATTTATCTCCTCTAACCCCCACTGTTTCACCCCTTCCCCTCTGGTAACCACCATGGTTTCTGCAGTCTAAGAGTTAATTTTGTTGTGCTTTTCCAGTTTGTTTTCTTTGATTTTTTATATTCTTCAAATGATAAAAAGATGTGGAAACTCTTTTACTTTCTGACGTACCATAATCACCTCACGATCTAGCCATATTGTCCCCACAGGCCTTATTTCATTTTTTTAATAGCCAAGTAGTATTCCATTGACTATATAAACCATATATTAAAAACAAAAAAATTGGTCATTTGTTAATGGGCATTTAAGTTGATTCCATTCCATTCTATTGTGAATAAAGCCATTCTGAATATTGTGTTGCATAAATATTTTTGTATTAATGTTTTATTGTTCTTTGGATAAATATCTAAAAGTGGTATTGCTGAATCATATGGTATTTCCATATGTAGGTTTTTAAGAAATCTTCATACCATATCCAATGCACCAATTTAAATTCCCACTGACATTGTGTAAGAATTCCTTTTTCTCCATACCCAAGCCAACAATAGTTGTTCCCAGGCTTTTTGATATGGTCATTCTTAAAAAGGCATGAGGTGATATCTCATTGTATTTTTTATTTGCATTTCCCTTATGATAAGTGAGGTTGAACATTTTTTTCTAAACTTTTTTTTTAAAATGGAAAGAAGAATAAAGTCGCCATACTATTTTCTTAATATTTTACACATTAATTCTAATTTCAGTGCTGATTGTAGAGAATCAGCTTTCCTAAGAACTGGGGTTTGTCTCTTTTAGTGTCTGTTGTAAATTAGAAGTGTAGTAGTCCCTCCGCCCAGGCTTTTTTATCTTAAAAATAATGATGTAGTGACTCTGTCTAAAAGTTTTTAGTGCTTTCCAACAATAAACAGCTATATTCAGAATTACATGACAAGAAGTTATTGACAAAGAGAAATCTGAGTCCTATATTAAGAATTATCCTTTCCCACAGAGAAACATCAGCCTACTCCTTAGCTATATTGCTGGGCTATTTCACACAGTTGTCAACCTGAAATGTAACAGAAACTGGAAAGTCTATACGTTTGCACCTGGGAAAACAGACATTTCCATCAACTTTGGTGAATAAGTTACTTCCTATTTTTTTACTTTAAGTCTAATAACAGTATAATTAACTCATAACAACTTATCATAGGAAGACTATAAAATTATTCTTTCTCAAATATAAGCATGAATCAAAATTAAATTAATCAATTAAATTAATATGTTTCAATCTTTCAATCAAGTCACTGTGCTAGAAAACATGGATCCTGTTTAGTCACTTTATCCTCAACTAACCTGGACATCATCTACAAAGGACAAAGGGTTGAAACCAGCAACCTTGTCTTGCTTGAATTCTTGTGTGCATTTTTTTTTTATCATCTTGCATGTAGTGTTGCTCCAATTTAATCAATTGCCCACATGAAAGTTTAAGGAGTTTTTTTTTTCTTCCCAAATGTCAAAGTGACTTATTTCAAATCCTTCAAATAATTCACTATTGTAATTATAGGAAAGTCAAAACACCTTAGTATGTCATTTAATAGCTGACGAGATCTTTCCTCTGATTACCTCAGCATTCTCACCTGTCACCAATTTTCTCCATCAAATTCTACTAAGATATTATATCAGCATTAGACTTTCCTCATGTTTCATGTGGACTATTATTTAAAATTTTGCACTTCAAAAGCCATGGCAGGACTTTTAATCTTGACTCCAATATATAAAGAGAATAGAAGTTATCATTTATAGTTTTTCAACAAGGGAAAAAAATGAGAAAATTGGAAAGCAATGACTTGTCTTTGATCTAATTGAGGACAAATATTGCAGAGACACAGTTCTTGCAGAACCTAAAGAGACCTGGCCGTAATGTGGTATAAAATATGTTCATTCTCAATGATATGCATCAAAACTTATATAGTGTTTAATGCAATGCTACTGAAATAAATAAATAAATACAAAAATAGATAAATAAATGGAATTTGACATCTTTGGTATCTAAGATAGAACAAGCAGAAAACATACCTCCACATCTAGTCATATTAACTTAAGTATTCACAGTATAGTTCTATTTACTTCTGTTCCTATTTTAAGATACAATATGTGTAAATTTAATAAAAATAAATTCAACAAGCCTAAAAGAAAAATAAGCATGATAGTCTGAAGAGACAAAGAAGAAATTAAGCAGTATAACCAGACTCAAATATTACATAGATTTTGTTCTTATCTGACGGGGATGTAAAATAGCAATGATTAATATCTTAAAGCATCAATGGAAAAAATGAAAAGATTGTATGAACAGATGGACTATGTAGTCAAAGTGATGGAACTTGAATAAATAATCAAAATGAATTGTTAGAAACAGAACAATGTTGTAACAGAAAGGAAGAAGAAATATTTTTTAAAGAGATTTTGTTTATGCATACAAGAACTGGGGTATAGGCCAGAGGTGTGGGGTGGTGACAGGATTCACCAGAGACAGAATGGGGAGCAGAACAGGCGTATCTACTGAAGTACTCTGCTGAGGAGAGCAGTAGGTGAGGCAGGAGAGTTCTGCTGTGCCATGTGGGAAGCTCCTTGGCTGGGGATCAAACTCATGCTGCAGTGGCTGCTGATAACTTCCTGGTGCTGAGACTTAACCTGTTGCATCACCAGGGAGACCCTAAATATTCAAATATTTAAAGTAAAGTTATGACTAAAAGACTGGAGAAAGATATACCTCATTGACACTAATCCAAAAAAAAATTTGAATTTATGTTAAATTCAGAAAAAGTGGACTTCAGAGTGAGAATATTAATGAAGGCAGTTACAAAATGATAAAGGTATCAAATATCCAAGAGGATATAACAAGCCTTAACAAACATGAACTAAACAACATCACATCAAATGATCTGAGGTAAAACTGATAGAAACAAAGGGAAAAATATACAAGTCCACTTCTATAGCTAGAAACTTCAACATCCCTCTTGCATTGATTAATAGATCAAGCAGGACTCAAAATCACTAAGAATGGAATGGTCTGAACAGCACTATCAATCACCATGGTCTAACTGACATTTATAGGATTTCCCTCTTACAATAGTAAAACATACAGTCCTTTCAAGCTGACACAAAACATTAGCCAATATGAACAAAATTCTGGGTTATAAAATGTAACTCAAGTATATAAAAGAATTAAAATCCTACAAAATGCATTTTCAGATCACAGTGGAATTAATCTAGAAATCAATAACAAGGAAGACAGATGGAAAAATCACCATATGAAAATTAAATAAGAGATAAGATGGTTCAAAGAAGACTCAAGAAAATATTTTAAATGAAAATAGAATGACTACTATCAAAATTATTGGGACACAGTAGAAGCAGTGCATAGAGTTAAATTTACAAATTAGCACACATATATGTGGAAGAAATAAGAGCAAGAATCAGTACCTGAATCTTTCCTATTAGAAAATAGAGAAATAGGGCCTCCCCGGTGGTGCAGCGGTTAGGCGCTGAGTTGTGGAGCTGTCGGTGTTGGCGACACGAGTTCGATGCGAGTTCCATGCCCAGCTGGGGAGATTCCCACATGGCGTGGTGGACATCTCCTGCCTTGCCTGCTGCTCCCTTCAGCAGTGTGCTTCTGTCGATCTGCCTGTTCTGTTCCCCACTCTGTCTCTGGTGAACCCTCTCGCCACCTCATGCCTCTGGTCTGTACACCAGCTTGTATGCATAAATAAATAAAATCTTTAAAAAAAAAGAAAATAGAGAAATAATAGCAGTTTAAGTCTAAAGAAAGCAGAAGAAATGGAACATTCAACATTAGAACAACAACAAAATGACAGTTAAAAGCAAAAACTAAAAGCTGGTTCCCCAAAAAGATAACAAAATAGATAAGCTTCTGGGCAAGAAGAAATGCATCATTGTAAATAATAAAAATGAAATGGGAGTCCTCGTTACTGACTAATTGATTTAAATGTTAATAAGGGGATATCACAAAGAAGTTTATGCCATGGATTTGGTAATTTTGATGAAATGTATTAATACAATATACAGTTTACTTAACCTCATGCAAGTGTAATGGGTGGCTGAAGCCAAAGACTGTTACAGGTGGTGCCCCCTGGAAGGGATTGCTGGTGACGATAGATAGCCCCAGGGAAGATGTTAAAATGCATTTTGGGGTGGAGCGACTGATAAGAAATATAAAGGACCGCAGAAGCAGCTGTGGATTATTGAGTGTTTGGAATTTAGTGTTTGAGCATTTAGCGTTGGGATTCAGCGTTTTCAGATCTTCTGTGACTTCAGGGTCAGCAATTTCAGCCTCCACCTCGCCAGTCTTCCAAAAGGCTGTTCTGGGCCTCTAAATCCTATTTGTATACTTATTCCCTTCTCTAGGTTTAGACTCTTTTCCTTCATTTTTTCTTTAAATGCATGTTTTGTTCTTTTCTCTCTCTCTTTTCCCTCCTCTAGCATTCCCATTATTTTTATGTTGCCTTTCCTCAAAGTGTTGGTTAATACCCTGAGTGAGGGTGGGTTTATTTTGTTTTTGTTTTTTTGAACTTCATTTCTCTCTTCCCTACTCTATCTGGATTCTTTGTACATTTGCATCTTCAGTTACACTAACTCATTCTTCCACTTGACCTATTCTTCCATTACTTTCTCCTGAATTTTTCATCTCTTGCATTTTACTTTTGAAATTCTGAAACTTCATTTTTATCTATTTAGAGCTTCATTTTCTGTCTTCAGTTCACTGATTTTATTTCTAAGGACATTCAGTACATCCATTTGTTTTTCAGAGTTTTCTTCCATTTCTTTGACTTTTTTTATCATTTCAATTGAAAAATCTGTATCTGATAGAAGATCATGTATTTGAATTTGGGTTCTGGAGATTTGATCACTCTCTGTGTTACTATTCCCTTGAGTACCCATGTTTCTATTTTTTGTTTGTTTGTTTGTTTCATTCTTTCTTTCCTTCTCCCTATTATTTGCTTTGGGACACAGCTGCTGCATGTGTGCTTCCTTTGTGCACATGGAATTATAAGTCTCAAAATATTAAGATGTCAATTCTTCCAAACTTTATAGATTAAAAGCTATCTCTATCAAAGTGTCATTAAGCTTTTCTGTAGATATTGAAAAACTGATTCTAAATTAATATGAAAAGTTCATAAGTTTGTCAGTGTAGTACTGAAAAAAAGTAAAGTACTCACACTACCTAATTTGAGAGCATTCAAAACAGTGTGGTATTGGTGAAAGAACTGATATATCGATCAATGGATCAGAAATAGACCCACACAAATACAATCAAATTATTTTTGGCAAAGTTACAAAGGCAATTTAATAGAGAAACAACAGTCTTTACAACATAGTGGGTTGGAATGATTGTACAGCCATATGCATCAAAATGCATAAATAAATCAACAAAAAAATAAATAAGCCAAGACACAGATCTTACAACTTTTACAATATTATCTCAAAATGGATCATAAGGCTAAATATAAAGTGCAAGACTATATAAATTCCAGGAGAAAACCTATGTGACCTGCGTTTAATAATGAGCTTTTATATATGATACCTAAAACATGACCCATAAAAGAAAAATGAGTTAATTTGATCTTTATTGGAATGTAAATCTTTTTCTCCATGAAGGACACCATTAGGTAAAGAAAAGGCAAAGCATAGACTCTAGTGGATATTTATATATGTCATATTTTATAAAGAACTCATATCTAAAATACACAAAACAATTAAAACATAAATATTACACACAATTTTAAATGGGCAAAATATTTTGACAGACACTCACTAAAGAAGACAAATAGATTTCACATAAACCTTTGAAAATATACTCAACATAATTTGTAATTAGGGAAGTAAAAATTAAAACAATGAGATATTTAATAGAATAGCTAATTATTCTTTTATTTCTACATAGGACATTTGTATTGTAAATGTGAAACTAAATAAAAGATTATTAGAATTTGTATTTAGAAACCAGCCACATTACAGTTCTTGTTTGCAATAGTTGTTTTCTTTACTGATTGTTTGGTCTCTCATATTTCTTAATTACATATGAAGAGATAGCCAGGCATTTATGAAACTTATTGTATTAATTCAGTTTCTTTGTTGCTCAAAAATTGAATCAATAATAATATTTAGAATAATGAGTAAACATATTATTTATAAATTTACTGGAGTTGCTTCTATTATTTATGAAGATTCTGTTATGTGATTTAAGATATAGTTTACATACATACTTTAATCAAATTTAGAAATTACCCTTTTATTCCAATATTAATAATCCTTTATTCTGAAAATAAGTATATTATTTTAATATTTGTAGCAATAAATTTTATATTATTGAGTTGTCTTCAATTGTTTCTAGTTTTAGCTATATTTTTCTTTCAGTATATTATTGTATTCATTATTTTTAGGATTTTTATCTGGTCATTTACATTCTTTCTTTATTTTCCTTTCATCTGTTGTTACATGGTGTATACATTTCCCTCAATGATGCTTATAAATTCCATGTAACTGCAAAATCAAGAAATGCAAACATTCTCAGTACAGGAATTTCTTTTCATTTTATTGGGGTAACATTGGTCTACAAAATTGTGTATTATTTAAAGATATAGAAATGTCTCTTTTGTAGAGGGAATATGTAATGAGGTTTCTAATGTCTTTGACTTCTCATGTATGAAACTGTAAACCCTGAATTACAGAGGGCACATTTCAAAGTTTCCAGTTAATGTTCTTTAGCCTTCCTGCAAAAAGGGAAATATTCTTCATGAATCCACATATAATGGAATCAAGGTAAATATCATTTATAGATATGGGTAAATAGCTCATATTTACATATAACATAATAGATAATTTTAAAGGATAAGAATCCAATGGAAAAATGGATTAAAAAAAGAAAACAGGGACCTCCCTGGTGTCGCAATGGGTTAAGTGCAGCGCTGTGGAGCTGTCGGCAGCTGCAGCTGTGAGTTAGATGCCCAGCCGAGGAGATTCCCACATGGCCAGCAGACCTCTCCTCCCTCGCCTGCTGCTCCTGTCAGCAGTGTATTTCGGTCGATCTGCCTGTTCTGCTCCCCACTCTGTCTCTGGTGAACCTCTCACTGCCCCACACCTCTGGCCTACACCCCAGCTTGTATGCATAAATGAATAAATCTTAAAAAAAATTAAAAACGGAAACAGTATCTAATATTAATAGAAATGGTATATTATACACACATATGTAAAATTTTTCAAACTCACTAAAAACCATAAAATGTAAATTAAAATAGTAATCTATCAGTTTCCACACACTATAGGGAAAAGTGAAGAACCAAATATTCACATGCATTGTTGATGGAAGTGTAAATTAAAGCAACTTTTTCGAAATGCAAGCTCTATTAAAATAACTTTTACATTCTGGCCTAGAAATCCCACTTTGGGGAATTTATTACCATAGAAATTTACCATAGAAGCTGAAAGCAAAAAGTTGTATTCATTAATGTATTGTTTATAGTAGAGAATAGAAGCAGTATCTACATGTATCAATAAAATTTGTTTAATGAAATTTGTTCTATATTTATACAGGACCAACATTCAGCTTGATAAATAGCATTTGTTTATGAATATTCCTTCACATCCTGTTCTTGCAATGATGTCCCTGGGTCTCGTGCTTTGCATTTGTCAATGCTCTATGAGCAGAGATAAAACTAAATGTGCATTGTGGTTAGGTAAACACTCTTGATTTTTCTCCATTCTCAATGAGAGAGAGCATTCCCCAAAGAGTTTCCTTTCTTTCTGCCTAGGTTGCAGAGTAAGAAACTATATGAACTCAAAATCAGTATACCTGTAAACTCAGAGTATAAATTAAATGATGACAATCATAAGCTACCTAGTTTCTCCTTCTACTGTTGTTTAGCTCCCAATGTCTGTTTTCAGATATGATAAATCACCTTATATATTTTGATGCTCCTTCATTTGGTGCATATATATTGAAGGCTGTTATTTCTTCCTAATATATCGATCTGTTAACCATTATAATATATTTATCTCTGTCTCTGTACCTTCTTTAACTGCAAGTCTATTTTATCTGATAGTTATGTCTATCCCTGCCTTGGGGGAAGGGGTCTCATTCACTTGTAAGATTATTTTCTGACAATTTAGGTTGAGTCAATGTTTATCTGTGGAACTCAGATGGGTGTCCTGGAAATAGCAGGAATTTGGGTTTTGTTTTCTGAAACTAGCCATGTTGTACTTTATAATTGATGATTTCACTCCATTTACATTTAGTATGATTGTTGATAAGTGAGGATTTATTACTGGCATTTTGTCAGAGTTTTCTGGTTCTGTTTTTTTTTTCCAGATTTTTGTGCATTTTCTTTCCATTGATTTATATAAGAGAGCTACTTTTAACATTTCTTGTAAGGAAATCCTGTGTTTGCAAACACCTTAAGCTTCTCATTATCTGTAATTACCTTTCTTTCTCCCTCATATTGTTAATTGGAATCTCTGATGATAAATAAAACTGGGTCTTCCTTGTTAATTGCTCTATCAAAACTTTTTTTTTTTTCTCCTTCCAATATCTTAAGCACTAGGATAGCATCTGAAACCACATGACATCTGCTGACAATACCCTCCTGCTTTGGGAATTTTAAATTGACTCCATGAGTAAAACTGAAGGGGTGAAGACAAAGAAGGTTGGGAACACAATTGCCTAAAGAAACCAAGCAAAGTGTCAGCAAAAAGACAACACATGCAATCTGATCATAGATCTGAGGCACACAAAAAAGGGGAAGGAGGAGTCAAAACATTGGTGGTAAGAGCACAAGGGACTGTGGTGATAGATCACAGGTGGTTGTGGGGGAACTACAGGGACTACACCTGAGGAGAGAAATCAAACGCTATCCAAAAAAATTACAAAGACGTACGAAAATTAATTAATAATAAAATTATAACTGCCATCTTCTCCAAGCTGTTTATATTCCATGTAAGGATATCTTGGTTGCTATATACTTGTCTTTCTGGGTTTAGAGAGACTCAGTTTGCCTTATGACCATAGTTCTCTGATGTGTCCAAGAAAGGTCATTGATATTCAGGTTTTTAATCATTCTTCATTTTAAGGATGGGAGTAGGTACTTCTTAACAATTCATTTGTTGGCTCTATGGTTATAATATGCTTTAGTTGACTTTTCAGCTTGGATCTTGGTTACTTAATATACTAGCACATGAACGTTGTAGAATTTTACATATGTTTAACCCTAGAGATAGCATGTTTATTTTACCATTTTTATGGATATCATTACTGCTTTTTGGTCCTGGAATCAATTACTTCAACTTTTACTTATTGTAACCTGGCCTAGTGAAGAAGATATTTGAATCCTCTACCGTTGCTAAATTGATTTCATCAGGATCTACAGCAAAGTTTGTAGAAGGGAAACTTTAATACCTAAAAATGGGGCCTCCCTGATGGCGCAACAGGTTAATGCAGCACTATGAAGCTATCCAGAGCCTCTGCAGCACGAGTTTGACCCCCTCAGCAGTGTACTTTAGTGGATCTGCCTGTTCTGCTCCCCAGTATGTCTCTGGTGAACCCTCTCACCAATCTACTCCCCAGCTTGTATTCTTTAAAAAAAAAAGACCTAAAAATGGTTTAGTATTTATAACATTACGTCGCTAATTTATAACTTAGATTACGAAAATTCAGCAATGTAATGACACAAAATATGTGTCTCCAAGAGTAAACTATAAGTCAATTACCTCTAAATGACTAAATCTTTCACATTATGTGCAACTATATTCATTAAGATTTGGATACATTAGATTTGTAGAGTTGGCTGGAAATAAAGCCTTAAAGACAGAGAGAGTTTATCAAGTAATCAAACTGATGATTTAAAATCATGAAACTGACGAATAGGTTTTAGTCTGTAGGAGCTGTTCCAATAAACAAAAGTTTGAATTCAATTTATAGTAGTAACAGTGATTATTGACAATAAACAATTACTCTTTATAGCAAGGCATCTTGTTGTCCTCCTCTAAAGCTATGCTGAAGGCACAGTGAAAGGCAATTCATCACTTAATCTCTTCATTTGTGAATAATGGATTGCAGAGATGCCAAAGCTGGGTACCTATTGTTAAATCTGTATCGGATTTTTTGGTTATCAGTAGAGAGCAAAAGTCTGGCTTTATCCACAGACATAAAATTTGGCATAGCTATATCAGATATTCAGATGGTTTTACTCTCTTGTCTGCTAAAATGGGGGGCGGATATCCTCAGAATTTTTTTCATGATGTTCATTGTATATAAAAAAAGAAAATCTTACCAAAACAGCTTAAAGAAATAATAGGCTTATTATTCCATTAAACAAGAAGTCTGGATATAAGCAGTGCAGTGGCCCAAAAGTGCTGTTAAAGATATGAACTCTAGGGTTTGACCTGTCAGTATTAGTGTCTAAATCTCTTTCTCCAGTTGTTAATTTGATGAATTTGTAGTTCCTAAATGGTATTGGATATTTACATCTGAGTTACAAAAAATAAGAGGAAGTGATAAAGAGTAATGGTTAGACTGCATCATTTTATTTATGTTATTTTCTTCTCATTGATTGGAATTAAGTTAAATGACATCTTAAAACTACATGAAAAAAAGAATCAAGATTTTTTTTCTATTTTTGTAGCTAAGGAAGGAAAGAAAGACATATATTGAACCAGCAACTTTCAAATCATTTGAAATTGCCCAAGAGATATTTCATATATATATATATATATCCATACATGCACACACACACACTATCTATTTTAATGTAGCCTTCTGTATGATCCCTTCATGAAAGGATCTTCTGTTGTTCCCTTGAAAGCTGCCTACAGAACCAGAGCCTCAGAGAGGGGAGTAGGTGGGTAATAGATTAGAAGAAAGAGGAAGGGAAGCACAATGGACTATGGTTTTAGACTACAGATGATTTGGTGGAGGGTGCTTTAAGGTATCCAAATATTACCTCAACTAAAAATGAATTAAAAATAACTAAAAATAAAAAGGATGGTATGTTGTCTCTTAGATTCAAATTGCCGTATACTCTTCTCTGTGGTGTTAAAGGTGAGATTCTACAAATCACATTTTCATTTTGTCTGTCAGTTTCCTGATAGACTTTGCCAATGCAGCAATTATAGAAGGAGACTAGAATAAGAGGAATATACTGCCTTCTGTTTTTCTCCCTGTTAGTATCAATGAGGTCACCTTTTACTTGGGTAGTAAGTGAATTTATTTTTGCCATCCCCCCCGCCCACCCCATTAACATTACGGTACCAGGCTCATTATACTCATTCAAGAATACCAACAGTAACAGGCTGATGACCAGCTTAGCAGAAAACGTTGTTGAAAATCTTGTTGCCCTAGTACTGACAGGACAGCAATCTCTTCTATACTCAAATCCCAATTCTGCAGGAATCCTCCTCAAAGTTTCTAAATTCTGATAATGATAGCCTCTTTCTTCTGTTCCCTGACAAAAGCTGCTTTCTGCACTGATATGTCTAGCTATTATGGTGTTATTTTTCTTTTTTTATTTTCCAATACTCATGAGCAACTATTTATATAAAATTCTGTTTTATATTTTTTGTGCATTACAGAAGTGCTAACTGATAAAAAAAGATGACTAGAAACTCGAAGACTTTTTGTAACTGGTTTGACCATGCTGTTGAGTTTAAAGACAAAATTGAGCTGTTTGAGAATTTGGACGCTAAGAGTTCATTTCATACAGTGAAATCATAATTAAATTACTATCTATGGTTGATTGTGATAATGTCCTTACTGTAATAGTTTCTATAAGCTACCAGGCTATTAACTGTTGTGGCAGTGATAATGTTTAAAGAACAATAAGGAAAGATCTTGCTCTTGACTGCACTGAAACACTTGTAGAGAAAATTAAAAATAATAAACTCACATCTTTAAACTCTCATATTAAGTCTTAGGACATGAGTGAGTTTGATGGCCATAAAAACCATTTATTTTTATAGTTTATTTTTTTAAAGATTTATTTATACAAGCTGGGGTACAGGCCAGAGGCATGGGGCGGTGAGAGAATTCACCAGAGACAGAGCAGGGAGCAGAACAGGCAGATCAGAAATACACTGCTGAGGGGAGCAGCAGGCGAGGCAGGAGAGGTCTGCCACGCCATGTGGGATTCTCCCCGGCCGGGCGTCGAACTCGCATCACCGCTGCCGACAGCTCCACAGCGCAGCGCTCAACCGCTGCGCCACCAGGGAGGCCCTATTTTTATAGTTTCAAAGCTAATTTCAATGAATTCATAATTGTGCATCTTGCAGAATTACTATATAAGCTGATTTCTGTGATGGGCACTGTAATGTGCCACCAGATCACCCTTGGGCATAAAGACCTTATGCTCCCAACTTTTCTTATTGCTAGAGCAGGAACCTCAATTCTATCACCCTCTTTTGAGAATATCTTGGTTGAGAAAAAAATATATTTCCCAAGGTCATAACTTGAGAGACATTCTGTACCTTCAGTAACTGATTGATACTGTCATATAAATATAAAATGAGTACTCTTACCTGCATTTTGTATAATACCTATGAGGCATCCCAATTTCAAAGCTTCTCATGTATAAACTGAGACCTAATTTTGTTTCTATTCCTGCTTTCACAAATGTCAATGCTACAGCATTCTTTAACATGTTCATTTTTAACTGAAAATATTCTTACCATTGAACTCAACCTGTGATCAGTTTGAAAAATAAGATAATAAGAAATTGATTGGAAAGTACAAGGTACAAAGACTATGATACTTAACATAAGAACAGTCACTGAGGGCCTCCCTGATGGCCTAGGGGTTAAGTCTCAGTGCTATCAAGCTGTCACCAACCACTGCAGCTTGAATTCGATCTCCAGCCAGGGAGCTAACCCACATGGCACAGAAGACCTCTCTTGTTTTGTCCACTGCTCCCTTCAGCAGTGTATTTTGGTCAATCTGCCTGTTCTACACCCCACTCTGTCTCTGGTGAATGTTCTCACCCTCCACACCTCTGGCCTACACCCCATTTCTTTTACACAAAAATGAAATAGATCTTTAAAAAAATGGCCATAGAACCTTAAATAAACTCAGTTATCTTGAATTTCCAATACCTTTGAACCTCCCTTACAAACAGAAGTATACCACCCTCTTGTGTATAATATATTAATTTCTCTTTGAATAGACTATAATAACTTATTCTAGAATGTGCCTATGCTTTTAAGACTCAAGACAAACTATGTCACTAGACTCTTATCTATAGATAAATTTAAGTGTTTTCCTGGGAACAAAATATGAAGTATGGTTCTAGAAGTAGTTTATGTTTAAAAATGAAATATTTCTTCAACTTATATCATGATAAATTATATGGCACAAAACATGATCACAATGTAGGAATGGATTCTAAGGTCACTGGCCCAAGGGATATAGAATATTATACTGAATTGAATTAAACTTACTAATGACTGTGTTTACCAGAGTTTCTGTGTTTTATGTACTTACATATTTATTTTAAAATGTGTCCAAAAGTTTAAAAAATTATGTCATTGATTTATTGGAGTTAGAATTCAAAAGCGGCTTACACTTAATGAAATAGAAATACTAAAAATCTGTGTCATAATGTAGAGTATAATCTTCAAAAGCTTTGCGAGAGAGTATTATTTTAGTTCAATTCCTCATAGTTGGGCTATATAACCACCCCACCCACCATCATTACATCTTCAAGAGGATCTAGAGAAAAATTTCTTCACCAAAGTATTTGAGTGAAGGCAACACCAACATTCCAGAAAATCTCTTTTAAAGTTACCTCAGTAACTTTACACATACCTCTGGATGTGAGTGATAGCAGGAGATTCTGCCAATAAATATGTTTTTGATGACAGTGGTGCTAGTGGGATTGTGAAATACAGCGAACAAGTTGCAGTGAGCACATCAGTGTCATCAATAACATTGCCACGTTTAGCACAATGAGCAGCAGAGACAAAGGAGTAATACCAATATCTCGACCAACTGAGATGGTTGGAAATAGCTAGCTAATTACAGCATCTCTAGAAAAAAAATAATATAGGTAGTTTTTTTAAAGTATTATTGATGTATGCATTAGTTTCTCAGTGCTACTTTACCAGATTATTATAAACTTAGTGACTTTAAGCAACACATACATATTATATTACAATTCTGGAAGTCAGAAATCCTAAAGTCAAGGTGTGACTGGATTGCAATCATTTTAGAGTCTCTGGAAGAGAAATCTGTCTTTGCTTTTTCGAGTTTCTGTAATTCATCTGTATTCCTTGACACATTGCCCCCTCCTCTCTCTTAAAATTCAGCAGCATAACATCTTCAAACCTTTTTCATTTGCTTTCATACTTTATATCTGTCCTCTGGTTCCATCATCACTTCTTATCTTCCTCTTCTTCCCTAAGCATGTGTCTCTCTTTGACACTGTCTTTTCTGCCATCCTCACAAGAACTTTTATGATTACATTATATTTGACTAGATAATACAGAATAACTAGCTTTTTAGGGACATTCTTAACAATGTAATCACAATTGTAAAGTCCTTTTTGCCTTGTAAGATAAATTTTTCATAGATTTATGGGGTTAGGACATAGATTATATTTTTTAGAGAGGATCTATTTTAGCCTACCACTGCCAATACTCTGACACCCACCAATTCATGCTTGTCCCCATGGAAAATATATTCATCCCATCCCAACATCCCTACACATCTCAATGATTAATAGCATCAACCAGAAGTTCAACATCTCATTCAAATCCTATTAATACAAATGTCCCAAATTTCATCAATAAAATCATCAGAATCAGATATTAGCAAGACTGTATATGATCAATATTCAGACAAAATTATTTTCCATTTCAAGAGTGTAAACTAAAGGTATCTGCTCCCAAACTACAATGACTGGGCAGAAATTGAATAGAAACCATAAATGTTCCTGTTGAAAAAGGAAGAAACTAGATTGCCAAAAGAAGTTTCAAGCAATTTTGAAGTCCAAATGTGCAAAATTCATTACATTTCAATGTATCAGAATAATCTTTTGAACCAAGGTTTCTCCACCTCAGAGTCATCTTTCCTATTTAAAGAAGAAGTATAATATATGTTTGAAACTGAGTAGTTTTATTAGTCTGTTTACTGCCTGTGGAGTTCTGTGAGTCTGATACACTTCATTTATTCTTTATTTATGTCTCTTAGTCTAAGCTGACAACACTGCTTTTGTTTGATGATTCTCAAAAACTCTGAAGTTCACATTTGTCATGAGATTCATTTCAATATACATTGAACATTCCACAGAGTGTTCCTGGAAAATTTCATCACTATTCCTGGTTTCTGCTGAGATAGCTTTGGAGATGTTCACATCATATGATGGATCTCTTTCAAATTCACTTCTTTGACTTTATGCCATGACTTGCAAATATATCTGAGACTCTACAAAGAATATTAGAGGCACATACTTGACTTTCTCTACAGTGATCCATTTCTAACAATAGATCTCTTCATTTTCATTTCTGCAATCTGGGTAAGCTAAGAATTTCCCAAATCATCAAGTTTTGGTTCTCTATCACATAACAATCCCTCTCTCAGTGTATCCCACTCATCTCTTACTTTACTGTGAGCAGCAAGAATAATCCAGACCATGTATTCAATTTTTCATATGGTAAACTTCTTAGGTAAATATGTAAAGTAAGCACTGACAGCTTTTACTCTTCAGATAACTGTAGTTTGGTTTACCCGTGGAAAACCAAAGTCCTTTCATTTAGTTTACACTGAATGTCCATATTTTGAACTAGTTAATTTAATGATTTAGAACTATCACAAAATAAATAGTAGGAAAAAACTCAGCCAAACTGGATATTTCTGGGTTTTAACTTTTTTTATAGTCCAGAATAATTTGTTCTAAGTCTTTGATCCACTGAGAAAAAACTTATTCCATATTTGAACTATGTACATTAATTATCGTTTTCCAAGAATTCTCCAAATGGTACTGCAACCATTTATTGAGGTGATTGTGCAGTGAAGAAAGGAAAACAGACACTATCTTGATTAACCCTTGCAAAACCAAAATGATTCCATTATCTCTGTAGTCTTGAGAAATGAAGTTTTATGCCTTAGTTCAAGTCAGAGTAGATCCACAGATCCATCCTGTAGTTATTTTCTCAGTTACAGAACATATAATTGAATCACCACACACACTAGACTTTCCTCCCACTTTAAGATGAAAATCTAATAACAGGTCCTACTTCTAGTCATCATAATAAAGTCATAAATGTCAGAGAGATAACCAATTTCAAGAATAATGATAAAGGAGAATTGATTATATTTCAATACTATCAGTAATTTAATTTAGATATGAAATTAGATTGTTCTAAAAAAGCACAATGAAAGCCATAAATTCTGATGAGGAAAAACACAGCTTCTACATCAAGTCCCTTTTCACTGACCTTCAGTAAAACAAAGAACATCATGTTAAGAAAATATTTTTGAGAATCAGCTAGAAAACATTTCATTTTCAGCTGAGGTAAATGTTGCTTGGAGAAAGAATGGAAATTACCTGAGATGAAACACCTTGTGCATGGCAAAGGAGGGAATAAATATATCATACTTTTATCTACCAGTATGAAGGATCTATTCTTTATTATTTTCTCACCTGCACTTAATCAGTTTGTTGAATAAATGAATATATAAACTTCAATGAAGTATCCACATCTCAATTGTTTTCCATCATATTGTCTTTCAAATTTATATAACAATGATCTTGTCCTTTTGTCTTCCTATCTCAACACTTAGGGTCCAAAAACATGAAGAGGCCTGAGTAAGATATTGATAGTACAAAGTGGGAGTGCAGAGTATGTTTGTGAAGAACAAAGAATTAAGCATGATCACAGACAAAGAGTGTCTGCTAGTGGAAGTGGTGACTTGGGACAATGTGTTGGTACATAACGTATGACAAGGAACGCTTTCGTTCAGAAGCATGACCAGCTTGAGGTATTAAGACACTAGTTAAAAATTTAATAAGTGGGTATTTAACTACAAGGATAACTCTCCAAAAAACAACAACAACAAAAAACAAAACAGTAATTACAAGGATAAAATGAGTAGTCTTTAACTGGAGAATCTAGCAGACATCTTCTTCAACATATCAAAATAAACATCAGCTGTCAAGGAGAAAAATATCTCTTGTGCAATCTGTGAATGTAATGAGATTATAGAACATCATGGAAGAGGTCTTTCTCCAAAAGATGTATAAATCAAGTCTTAGGAGAAAATATCAGACAAGCCTAAATTGAAAAAATGTCTTAGTATTCTGTAATTACTTAACCACAAAATAAGGAATGAAAGAGTGTTCTGTATTGAAGAAGATAAGGGAAAAGCAATTTAATACAATGTGTGTTTCAGAACTACATTATTTTTATATAATAGACGCAATTTGCGTAATCGGTGAAAGTTTCATGAGGAGGTGATATGTATCCTACTTCAAAATGTTGTTGTGAGGATAAAATTAGAAAATTAACATTTAGGATAGACTCTAACACTACTTTAATTGTCAAATACAAACAATATAGTTCTGTTCATTTGTTTACATATGTTATAAGCTAAATATTTGCATCCCCCAAATTTATAATCTTCATTGAAATGTAATCTTCAATGTGATGGTAATTGGAAGTTGGGCATTTAGGAGGCTACTAGGCCTATAAAGTAGAAACTTAATGAACAGATTTACTTCTCTTATGAAACAGATCTCAGAGTGTTCCCTTATCTCTCCCACCAATCTCTTCCATCAGATAACTGGAAGAAGCAGTCATCTGTAAAGCAGGAAGCAGACCCAAAATATTTTAGTTATTTCATCTGGACTCCTCATTTTCCAGTACTGAGATAAATAAATTTATGTTATTTAAAAATCACCCAGTTATGGTATTTTTGTTATAGCAACCTGTATGAATGAAAACATTGTTTTTTAATTCGGTATATATATATACATATATTTTTATTAACCACGGATTTTCTTTTCCTACAAAAGATTACATGAAAATGCTCTTGCACTAATTTTCAACTTGGGAGAAGTGCTGACTTATCTGATTGGTGTCAAAAGGCAAAATTATAACTTAGCTCCACACTCAGACTCATTCCTATCTCTTAGGATTGACAAGTGTGAGACAGATCTCCATGTGGTGAACTAAGTGCCTGTCTAAATTCAGGAGGACACAGAAAGTCTCAAAGTAGGCCACTAATCCTAGCTCTTATTTCAAATTCATCTTTACAATTCACAAAACGGTTATTAACATTTAATTTTCATTAGACTCAAATATCAATATTTTAACGTGCTTCAAAATGCAGAAGGAAGGGGGGGTTTCAGTAAAAAAAGTTATTTGCAAAATCTCCAATTTACAATCATGAAGCAAATATCCTTATAAAAAAGAAAGACAATTGAGATTAACATTTCTGGAGTCATTCTGACTTGGGGAATCCTGCACTATGAAGGTGTTTGAAATTTATTGTTTCAGGTATCATTGTGCTTGGTGTGGGTGATCATGTAGCTTTGTTCACTGTATATTACTTTATTACATCTGTCATAACAAGGTACCACAAGCTGGGTGGTTCAAATAACACCAACATAAATTAATTGTCTCTTCGTTCTGGAAACTAGAAATCTGAGATCAGCATGCCTGTGTAATTTTTTCTAATGCTAGGGAGAAAAATCTCTTCATTTCTTCTTCCCTTGCTTCCAGGGCACTGACAACAATCTTCAACATTCTTTGTTTTATGGAAACATCACCTCAATCTATGTCTTCATCTTTATATAGTGTTAATTTGTTGGTGGTGTTATTCCTGTATGTGTGTCTGTTTCCCTGTGCCTTTTTTAATAAGGGTAGTAGTCATATTGAATTTGCTTAACCTATTCTTGTATTACATCATCTTAGCTTAACTAGCCATATTGTAATGACCTTATATCTTAATGAGGTCACATTCTGAACTACTGAAACTTAGAAATTTAATAATCAAATTTTGGATAATACAATTCAACTGATAATAGTACTATTTTGCCAAAAATTAGAATATTTTATATAATATAATTTATAATTTTCTTTGAAATGTAATATTCAATGTGACAGTAATTAGAAGTTGGGCATTTAGTAGGTTACTAAATATAATACATATATTGTATATAATATATAATGTATAACACATATATTATACAATATATAATATAATAGATATCAAATATATATTTAATTTTTAAACAGGGAAAAGTTCAAATATAGTCTCCCACTACCACAAACTATATGGCCAAGTTTCCCACATTTTAGAAAATCACAAGGGTCAGCACATCCAGAGTGCAAAGGAAAAGCCTTACCCTGGGAATAACATTATGATCACAGTATCTCCCCCCATGTAAGTATAAGAACTGGGATATTAGGAAACACCTGTTTACAACTGGATTTTAGAGTCCAGACTGGGTTGAACCTACACTGACAGTATTTTTATTAGTGAATATCAAAGTTTTTATTAATATTTTTATTAAAAATAACATAATTTCTCATTAAAAATAAAAATCATATCTAGATATTGAGTTTGCTCACAGAGTCAGTTCAAATAGGACTCAGGTTGGTTTTATAAATAAGTTTTCAAAATATCTTGCAGCCATTAAGGAAAGAGTAAGGGAAGGAAGGAAATTAAAAGAGGAAGGTGACTAATGATTAATTGGTAATTGCTACTATTGAAGATTACAATTAAATCTGTGTCTTAAATCAATATAGATGTATTATTTAGCATTCATAGTCTCCACCATAGTTCATTGTGTCCTATCCCCTCTTTTCTCTCCCCTGTTCTTATCCCCTCTCTTAGGTTAATTTTACAGATTTCTAAGATTTGTTATTGGTTTAATTTTATAGATGTCCAAGGTTTGTTATTATTTTTATATAACAGTTGTTAACTGTGATATAGAGAATTTAAAGTATGAGGAAATTAGACAGCTAGTTAAAGATAGTTAATAGATATTTGGTAAATTACAAAGAAAAATACTTGTTTTTATTATACCTCTAGAGAAAATATTCATTGAAAAATTTCCTGTAAAAATTTCTGGGGGCCACAATCTTAGGGATGATCACAAGAGTTCATGGTATATCTCTGATATTTTCTTATTTAAAGTTTCAATTTTGATCTATAAAATCATCTGAGTCTAAAAAGGGAAGAAACAAAAATCCTGAACAAACCAATCACAGCAAAGAAACTAACAGAATTAAAATTTCATAAAGATCATGACCAAATAGTTTCACAAGTGAATTCTATCAAACCTTCAAGTATGAGATAATACCATGCTCAAAATGTTCCAAAAATTTGAAAAAGTACTTCCAAACACATTCTATGAGGACAACATTATGCTAACACCAAAAACAAAACAAAGATGACACTAAAAAAGAAAACTGTAGAAAAATTTCTCTTATGAAAACAAATGCAAAAATCCTTAATAAAATGTCAGCAAACTGAATCCAACAATGCATTAAAAAGGTTATAAACGATGACCACGTAGGACTCATACCAGAGAGACAAGGAGGTTCAACATCTGAAAATCAGTCAAAATAATTAACCACATCAACAAAAAGACATTCAGAAAGAATTTAATAAGATTCAACATCCATTTATGATGAAAACCTTTGAAAAACTGGAAATAGAAGGAACATATCTCAACATAACAAAAGCTATATATACAAAGCTACAGCTAATCTCATTCTCAATGTAACGGTGAAAAACTGAAAGCTTTTCCACTAAGATGGGCGGGGGGGAGGGGATATCCACACTCACCAATTCTATTCAACATAATAGTTTAAGTCCCTGCTAGAACAATTACTCAAGAGAAGGATATAAAAGGAACAGAATTTTGGAAAGAAGTAAATCTATCAATATTTGCAGATGGCATGATAATATACATAGAAAACCCTTAAGATTCCACTGAGAAACTAAATAAAATAATAAATCAGTTTAGTAATATGACTGGTTATAGCATTAATACACAAAAATAAGTTGCCTTCCTCTATGTAAACAATGTGCTAAAAGAGGAAGAAATTAAAATGACCCCACTTATTATCACTCCAAGAATAAAAAAGAGTAAACCTAAGTAAAAGGCCTAAACAAAGTAAAAGACATCATTAAAAGAAATAGAAGACACAAAGAAATGAAAAGATATTCCCTGCACATGGATTAGAAGAATCAACATTTTCAAAATGGTAATTCTACCCAAAGCAATGTATAGATTCAATTCAACCCCAATAAAACCTCCACTAGCATTCAACAAAGAAATGGCGCAAACACTACTAGTATTCGTATCACTTTCATATTCATATGAAGTATAAAAAGATCCCAAATAGCCAAAGTAATCCTAACACAAAAGGAGAATCTCACTTTTATACTTCCAGACTTCAAACTATACAGTAACGATAATTAAAACAATATGGTACTGGAAGAAAAACAGATACACAGAGCAACGCAACAGAATTGAGAGCCCAGAAGTAGACCCATACTTACATGTACAGTTAAGACTATATACTGGAACAAGGAAATCCTCTTCAATAAATGGTGCTTGGAAAATTGGGGACAGCCATATGCAAAAGTATGAAAGCTGGGAGCAATTTCAGTTCCTCAGCTACTTGCAAACCTCCAAACTTTTCTTCTCTGAGATTGGCTACTGGATGCCTCTCCACATCCTTCAGAGACCTGTAACAGTCTTCTGGAAGATCAGCATAGTAAGGGCAGAAATTGCTGACTCTGAAATTGCTGAAGATCTAAAATGCTAAAATCCTGAAAGCTGAATCCTAGACGCTGCATCTGCAGTCTCTTATATTTGCTATCAGAATCTCCACCCATCCATACTTTGCTGGCATTTCACCTGGGGCTATCAGTACTCACCAGCACTAGGGGGCACCACCTGCAACAGTCTTTGGCTTCAGCCCCCTAATACAATTAGACCAAAGCAAGCATAAATACACAGAAAAAAACAGGCAAGACATTTCATGACATTAGCTTTAGCAACGCATTTGGGGATTCCTCCCCAAAAGCAAGGAAAACAAAAGAGAACATAAACAACTGGGACTATAACAAAGTACAAAACTTCTGCACAGCAAAAGAAACTATAAATACACTGCAGAGCTGCCCCCAACGCCCCGCCCCCTCCTCCACACGTGAGGTCTGCGCTGCTGGCTACTGCAGGCTCCAAGCTCCCCTCTCCCTGCTCCCAGAAGCTGAGCCATGAGCCAGCTGGCCCACATATGTTTCTCTTCCTCTATGTGAGGGAGAACCCTAGCCTGCAGGAGCCCCCCAGCCTGAGGCTGCAGCCCTGGGTGGGCTGTGCGGTGCGCTGACCAGACACTCTACCTCCTGCCTGAGCTCCAAGTCTACACCTGTGGCAAGAAGTACCAGCAGCTGGTCCACACCAACTCATCCTTTCACTAAATTGGTCCAGCCACACATGATCCTCTGCACCAAGAACTCGAACCAACTGTTCTGGAAGCTCATGCTGTGACACAACAGCAAGTTCCCTACGCACGTGTTGCAGCACATCCAGGGCCGAGGAACCAGAAGGTGCTACAAAAAGATGTTGAGTGTCACAAGCAGGACTTGGAGTATGTGCCCGCCTGCCTCCCGTGCAGAAAGAAGAGGAGGAGGGAAGAGCAGATAGACAGTGATGGGCCCCTTCGCCATATCCAGTGACAATGATGCAGCCCCAAGTGACAGCGATGACAGACCTGTCCCCACACACCCAGGAAGAAGTATGGACCTCAGGGAAGAATTCTATCTGGATGTGGCTTCTAAGCAGTCGTAGGGAAGCCTGGAGCGTCCAGCAGGCTCACTGCACACCTGAGGGGAACCCTGGCCCTCCCCAACTTGGCCTCAGACGCCAGGGGACGGCACTGTAGACAACAAATGTCACCATTTATTTTGTCATGTTTCTAAAAATCAGAATGTTTTCAAATATAACTAAGATAAAATACAGCATAAAATGAGATTTATGCTTATTTCCCACATAAAGCAAATTTTTCAAAAAATAAAAAGACATCCTACTAAACCTACCATACGACCCAGTAATTCCATTCCTAAGTATCTATTTAAAGAATACCAAAACACTACTTTGAAAGGAAACCTCTATGCCCCACTTTATACCAAAAATATATACTATATCTAAGCTATGGAAACAACCTAAGTGCTCAATAAGTGACTTAGAATAATGTTTCTGTTGCTTCAAAACAGAAGTTGACACAAAAACACTTTCCACTAGCATTGAGTTACTATAAGCCCCTCAATAATTGAAAACTTTGAAGGATGAGCAACACAAGATTTTGAGAACACATCATGAATAAGCTAGCAGTCTTCCTTGTGCTCAATAAGATTCCCTATATTACAAATTTTGGATTCCCTAAATTTCATCCAGATTTTGAGGTTTCTTCAATGTGTGATTTTGCAAATAAAAAAAAAGGGAGACTAGTACTCCAGGAGTCAGAGTGCAGTGTCAAAACAATTACCAAGAGGAGGCCAAAATTACAGTTACTGTACCACAGGGGTTCTATTAGACGTGAAGAAAATATCACATCATTACTTTAGGGTTCAGAACTACCAATAATGATTTCTTTCTTTAAGTTTAGAATGACTAACGATTTTGGGTCCTCTTTGCAAAGGGAGGCTACGTTTATCACTGGATAATGTTCACGTTTATTCTAGCTCTGACAAGTAAAATGAGAAAATGCAATTTCCAGTGAGATAGCATATGATCAGATGATTACAGGCTCCTCACGCTATCACATTGAAAGTGGAATTCACAAGGATTCTTGATTCCACTTCCTTTCATGATTTTTTGGAGGGTGCTGCTATGCAGGTGATCAGGCTAACTGGGGCAGCCAACTAAAGTTAAAAGCATAAAACTGCATGATCATGCAGTGATAAGGGCTGGGCAGGAGCGCAAGTTAACCTGGGATTCTAAAACCTCTTACTTTAGCATGTGATGGACACTGGTTGAAAACAAGTAAATAGTGAGAAAAAAAATAAGATGATGTTCTATCACCAAATCTAAAAGAAGAATAAATAATAGAGTTACATATATAGCAACTATGAAAAATGATATTGGGTCAAACCAGCAAAAGAAGTATCCTCGAGATCTGAATAAAACAAGATGATCTCATAGTCTATAAATTTGAAATGTTAGCAGAATATGACGAGAGAACTCCAGGATAGAGCCACTCAGCAATCAGCACACAGCGGACACAAATGGTCCTGTACAGGACCCAGAATGCAACTTCACAATATGCGATTCCATATCACTTGTTATAGTTGATTAGTTTAATAGGGTTATTACAGGCTCTATTATGATCAGGGTATCAGAGAAAGAGAATTTACAGATGAGGATCTTTTAAAAGCAAAAGAACCATGATTTAAGACAGAAAATTTGCTAGTTTTTGAACGAGAGATTGATTATAAATGCCTCATTAAGAGTATAATACACTCTTCTGAGAGTTTTCCATTTGAAAAAGATCCTTTAAGTCAATGCCATCTTTAATACCACCTTATTTAAATCCCATAAGACAAATAGCCTAAGACCTATTGCATCTGGCCTGTGGATAAAAAATAATTTCCTTTTAATGGTTTGACTTACAGAAGGAACATCAGGAAACCATGCAAGAGGTTGGGGGGGAAAAAGACAAAACTAGCAGTCATATTGTAAATTGGAGACATTCATCAATGAGAGTGAGGGGAAGGAATCAAAACAGGAGGGAAGATCACAAGAGTCTATGGTGATGGTTCATGGATATCTTGGTGGTGGTAATTTTATGGGGATAATACTTGAGAGGAGAAGCCAAACTCTGTATAAAAATGAACAACAAAGTGAAAATAGATTTTAAAAAATCATAATAACTTCCTTTTATTCTATTGCACATTATGTTGCCTTCCCCACCCCACCTAGGTAAGAAAAGTGTTTATGTATAAAGAATCTGCATTATTTTGAGTATGTGGACTATAAAGATTATCTGTAAGTAATTAGTAGAGATTTGGAAATCTGATTTGGCCATTCTTGCATCTTAAGAGGAGAAATGTGGAAAAAAGAATATTTTACATAATCACCTGATGATCATTGAAAAATATGCCGTTGTGAAGATAGTGTTAGGATTTTCTATATTGTCTCTCACTGACTCATTCTCTTTATACAATTTTATTTCAATATAAGTCTCACTCTTAGCTCACATCAAGAAAATTTCAGGTGTGTTTACTGTCAGTCAAGCTTATTGGCTAAAAGACTGGTTAATGAAGTGTATAATATCCAAAGAACACACCGTGCTAAAGAAGTTGAGAATTTCCTGGTGAATCAGTTTGCCAATGATACATCCTGTAGTAAACACAAGTCATCAGCACAGAGATGAGTTTCCATGAAGGAGCTGATTGTCAAAGATCTAAACAATTAGTGAACACTGTTGTTAACTCAGTATACCCTCAAAGGGAAACTTGATTTTGTTTTGTTTTGTTTTAAGCAACAGTATGGGGTATTGAGCTTTAAGGGTAAAAAAATAACTTCTTCATAGGCATTCCTTTCTTTTGAATGTTTTATCAAATAACCTATTTAAATAAAAATGTCCATATCTGGGGCCTCCCTGGTGGCGCAGTGGTTAAGCACTGCACTGTGGACCTGTTGGCAGCAGCCATTCAAGTTCGAGGCCCAGCCTGGGAGATTCCCACATGGCGTGGCAAACCTCCCCTGCCTCGCCCGCTGCTCCCCTCAGCAGTGTGTATTTCCATCGATCTGCCTGTGCTGCTCTCCACTCTGTCTCTGGTGAACCCTCTCGCTGCCCTATGCCTCTGGCCTATACCCCAGCTTGTATGCATAAATAAATAAATCTTTTAAAAAAAAAGAACGTCCATATCTGCCTCTTAGTGATAGTCCTCTCTTCCCCCTCAAAGCCCCTTAAATGATGAAGTAGGAATCAAAATATAATAAGAAGGACAGGTCTACAGTCACTTAAGTTTATTGTGTGTGTGTGTGTGTGTGTGTGTGTGTGTGTGTGTGTGTGTGTATCATATATATATCATATGCATATATATCTTAGGCTATTTGTCATATATATATATATATATATATATATATATATATATATATATATAACCAAATCACTCCAGGGTTTTGTCCCAGCAATCAAATCAAACATGCCTACCTGAAGTTGAGGAAAGAAAACCCTACTTAGTAATAAACTGATCATTTGCATGCAGGTCTCCTAGTTGGGGCAAGATATAGGGCTTTTACATCCTAGCTATCAATAAATGTTCTTTGGCCAGAAATGCATATTTAATGGGAATATTCAAGGGAGTGTCCTAAAAGTCAGGAGGAGTATACTTAGTAGAACAAAATGCCAGAGACATATTCCTTAACAATCAGTTATTCTGTGGCATAAAAAAAGTTCCCATTTGTATCCATTCGATGGGCTATAATGTTTTAAATGCCTTCAAATAACACGTCACTTTATATGAAAATAGTTGTCTAGAGACTCTTCATGGTACATATAGAGAGGCCCCATTCCTTTTTAAAAAAAGAGAGTAACTCAGAGTTGAAGGGCAAAGTGAGTAGCTTCTATTTCCTAGGACTTAAGGAATGCTTTAAAGACCAGAGATTGAAAAAGAACATTTACCGTGGCTCTCAAATGTAAATGGAACATATAATCTCTACCTCATTTTGTTATCTATGCATTCTTTATTGATAGCAAATGAAACAAAGAGTCACTTCCACTCACTCAGTGGTTCATGGATACACTGTAGGAGGCCAAATATAAGTGCTGGGTCTTTATCCGATCTTTAAAGGTTCTCTTCAATCCTGCCTAACAGGAGATAACTGGGAGAAGCTACTTCACTCTTAGACCTATGTCCCATCCCATTATTCCATACCATCTAATTTCACAGTTCATCTAAGATGGAAAACTCAACCCAACTCCATTTATGATGTCTCAGCTCAGGATATTTACCGTAAATTAAGTATGTTGAGTTGCCAAGAATTCTCTGTCCCCTGGTTAGAGAATCTCTAGATCTAAGTCTTCTCTAATCAGAGCCTTTTGCAGTTTTATTTTCTTGAATGAATGCACAGATGCCTCTGGGACACATCACCTCCCCAGACATTTCTGCCAAAGGCAAAGTTCATTAAAACAAACTACATTAAAATGGACAAACAAACAAAAACAGTTTGGGGAGTGTTAGCTTTGGAGAAAACTAGCATTCTGTATGACTGAAATTAATGTTTTTTCACAAGAGTTCTCGAGGAAGAACAATGTGAGAGCATTTGGGGGTGCCACAGTAGAGCATCAAAAGTTTGTAAGATTAGAATTTGAAACCCTAAAACTTCTCTGTGAATATATTCCACTCTTATTCATAATCTTTCTTTCATCATCACATGTCTACATGCGGAGTCTGTGTGTGCTGCAGCCTGACCATAGGAGAAAACAAAAGAAGAACATTTCTGAATAAACATAAGAACAGAGCTTGAGCAAGTACCCTCCTCCAGAGAGACTCTTGTTAAAGTCTTCCAATAATAAAATGTAGCCCGTTGGAAGTTTCAGAAGCATCATTTATATGGAAGGAAGGTTAAATAGTAGCCCAGAAGCTAAATCAGGGAAACCAAGATGAATGTACAATGGCTTTGAGATGAATGCGGTTTTAAAAGCAGTTTGAATATCAAGAAAATATTAGTACAAGCTACAAATTCCATTAAAAAAACCTGTAAAAACACCGAACTATAATGTTGCATATAAAGACAATAGAGTATTTAGATAAAGGAACAGAGGTATATATATTTTTTATTTTTTGCAAAACGCTCCAAATTTATCTTTTTTTAATATATATTTTTATTGTTATTTATATATTTTACATTTTGTATTCCCCTTGGATAACCCACCACCAATTCACCTGCAATCCATCTCTGTGATCCCTTGTGTCCTTTTCTACTCCATTTATCTTACCAAAAGAATTTCTTCCCCATCTTGTTGACAATCTTAAACTCTTTTCAGTTATTAAAATTACTCACCTAGCAAAGTGTAGAAAATTCCAATATCATGTAAATTTACTCTCACTCTGAACAAATAGACCTTCTCTGTAAGCATCCTGCCATTTTAGGTATTTGTAGTTTACTGTTTTTTATTTAAGAAATTGCATCCTTCTGTATTAATGTTTTTTGTGTCCTTTGGATAGATTCCCAGAATTGGTATTGCTGCTGGGTCATAAGGGAGCTCCATTTTTAGGAGTTTGAGGAATAGCTAAGCTCTGGAAACAACCCAGATGTCCAAAAATAGATGACTGGAGCAAAAACATGTGGTATCTATTCACAATGGAATATTACTCAGCAATCAAAAAATTAAACTGATGCAATTTGCAGCAACATGGATGAACTAGAAGGGATCACGCTCAGCAAAACAAGCTAGGAGGAAAAAGAAAAATATGGAATGGTTTCACTTATGGGAGGAATATAGGGGAACCAAAAAAGAGACCAGGAGGAGAAAATAACAACAACAACAGCAGCAACAACAACAACAAAATGAGCAGGCAACCATAATCAAGAGACATTCAGAGAGGGAGTGGGAGGATAAAGGTTCAAAATGGGGGTGAAAAGAGCACAAGGGACTATGGTGACGGTTCACAGGTGAATTGGTGGTGGGTAACCCATGGGGAATACACAATAATGTAAAAGATATCAATAAAAAACATTAAATTAGGGCCTTCCTATTGGTGCAGTGGTTGGACGCTGCACTGTGGAGCTGTCAGGCAGCAGCAATGCGAGTTTCACACCTGACTGGGGAGATTCCCACATGGCGCAGCAGACCTCTCCTGCCTCATCTGCTGCTCCCCTCAGCAGTGTGTTTCCATCCATCTGCCTGTTCTGCTCCCTACTCTGTCTCTGGTGATCCCTCTCCCTGCCCCACGCCTCTGGCCTGTACCCCAGCTTATATGCATAAATAAATAAATCTTTAAAAAAAACATTAAAAAAATTTAAAAAAGAAATTGTGTCCTTCTGAAGACATAAATGATAAGAAAATACAGATTATGACTGTCGACATAGTCAATATAATTCAATTAAAAAATATTTTTCAGTGCCTATAATTTGCCACAGAGATGAATCAGATGTGGTTATTGTCTTGAAGGAGCTTACGTCCAGTTAAGCCTAGGGACATGAATTCAATAACAACTACCATTCGTTAAATAATGATCCCCCTCTGAGGCACTCTTCAACATGCACGATATATACAAATTCACTAAGTACGACAACTTTAAGGCAGATATTCTTAATATTTCTATTTTACAGATAAGTAAACTGCAGTGCAGATAATTTATGTTTGTCCAAGTCACAGAGGTAATAAGTGATGAAGGCAGCATTGGATTCTAGATCCTTTGACCCCCAAGTCTTCTGTGCTTACCAAAGATATACATTTACTGATTATTTCACAGACAAGAAAAAAATATTTTTGATAAAACTGAGTTACACATAAATAGCATTTTAAAAATACCCAGACTTGTTCAGTTTGTATTTGGATGAATTATTTCACTAAAGAAGATTTTTGAAAAAGTACCTGCTTTCAGTTCTAAATTTCCATCTCTGATAAGACAACTAAAATTCATGATGTTATCTTCTACATCATGCTGTGTTCTCAAAAACTGCAACAATTTCCCTGATCACTTTAGAGTTGGCATATTAGCATCAAAATCCAAAGCTGAGACAATCCGTGTGTTAAGGAGGCAATTTCACACCTTCCAAATCCTTTTCTCCCTCAGCTGCACATCTTGGAAAATCAGCAGCATTTGTGAAAACATATGTTTCACTTGTCAAACTTCTGTTTATGGGGTCTTGCTTTGACCTCCAATTAACATTATGATCCTCAGACTCCAAAAACCAGTCTTGAGAGGAGAATATGGGCCCATCACAAAGCTTATTTTACATATATATATAAATATACATGAAAATCTAATGTCAACTATGTTTATAAAAGTTTTGATGAATTATCATTGGGTAAATGGGTCTGTACAACCCTCCAAGTCATGCCCCATATATGAGACAAAAGAATGTGAGAAATGTATCAAGTCAATGTGGGTAATCAATTAAGAAGAGGCTTTTCACATCCAATACATTGAACAATGGTAGCAAAATTGCATTTCATAAATTTTTCATGATATTACGTGTCACTCTGTCTCATTTTAATTGACGCAGCACATACCACCATCTTGCTGCAGGAATTTCTTATCCCCTCCAAGGAAAATACAAGGCCTGAACAAGGACTTAATGCCTTTCAGACTCTAGCCCTACATGCCTGCTAGTGCTTTTTTTCTCTTTATTCAGTACAGCTGAACTATCTTCTGTCTTCTACAAGTGTCAGTCTCCCCACCTTCTAGTCCTTTAAACAACCCAATGTCAAAATTGGGGAACCCAGATTGGATTGATTTTTTTTTAATTTGCCAGTCACTTACATAAATATACAATTTTGGAACTACAACTTCACACCTCGAGATGTACTTAGAATTCACTCACCCTCCACTGAAACTCCACACATCCAATCCCCTTCCTCTACAATTCTATTGTTTTCAAAATTTAATCTGTAATAAGAAGATGAAATTGACTTTTTCTTTGCGTATAACTTCTTTAGAATTATTTTCCACAATCTCCATTCCAGCAAGGCCAAATTCAGTGCCCCAAATCAAGAAACTGGAAAATTGTTTTTCTTAAAAGTTTGCTCAATCTGTTCCACTTTCTTATTCTATATCATATCTCCTATTTGCCTAAATCTATTTCTCCATTCCTTTTATATCTGGCACACAATAAAGAAACCGACCTTTCACTGTGAGGTCCAATGTGACTTCTCCAATGCAGAAACTATTTTGTTTATGTTTGCATTCTGAATCTGTCTACACCCTCAATGACATCACTGCTTTGCACCATATAGTCACATAATAGTTTTGAAAGTGCCTAACTTTGCCTCACTTAATGTGTTCACCCAGTTCCTATTTAAGATTTAATGGTTGTACAACTCTCAAGGCTAGTTCGTCTTTTAATGAAGTCCTTTTTTCAACTCTACATTCTCCTATCAGAAATAATTTCTGCTTCTAAAATGTTCCCAGTGCTTTTAAGAATACTACTGCTTAATGTTTGTATCACACACACACACACACACACACACACACACACACACCCCTATCTAAGGTCTATCAGTCCATACATGGAGATTACACATATGTGTATATGTCTTTCTATATTTTCATTCATGAATTCTTTGCACAAATTTTATTCCTTATGGGAAAATTTTGTTTATTAATTTTTACATCCCATATTGCTACTGGTATATGTCTTAGAATAGCTAAGTATTAAATTGTTAATTTTTTGATCCTTTGATTTTTGTAAAAAAGTTATAGTAAAATCGAGTGTTTGGTTATATATTTTAAAGGAGAAATAGATTATTTGGTTAGGCATCAGATTTTTTTTTTAAGTCAAAATCATCAAATTTGTATTTTCTTTGAAGAAGAAATAAAAAGGGAGGGAATAAATTCTTCATTGTTCAGGAGAGTTCTGGAACTGTTGCCATCTGAAACAGACTTCAAGAATCACTCATCCTCATCAGTTTATCAGGAACATAATTTCTTCCTTCTAGTGTAGATCTCTTTCTTTAAAGAACATAATATCTGGACCTCCCTGGTGGCGCAACAGGGTAAGTCTCAGCACTGTGAAGCTGTCAGAGCCACTGCAGCATGGGTTCGATCCCAGGCCAGGGAGCTTCCCACATGGCACAGCAGACCTCTCCTGTCTCACCCGCTGCTCCCCTTAGCAGTATATTTCATTCTTTCTGCCTATTCTGCTCCCCACTCTGTCTCTGTTGAATCCTCTCATCCCCCACACTTCTGGCCTACACACCAGCTTTTAAGCATAAATAAATAAATCTTTAAAAAAAAAACATAAGTTCTTCCTTTTAGTTTAGATCTCTTTCTTTAAAGATGTAATTGTTTATATTTTGAGAGATAACATTTATCCTAATTCAAATAATACTGAACAATATTCCTCCCACATTCAGCATCAGGAAAAGATTATAACAATAAAAAGACAAGGAGGAACAAAAGAAGAAAGGACTCTCTACAATTTAAATATCATAGTAACATCTGTAGATGCCTCACTAAGGAAATAAAATAAGAGACTTTTTAATAATTTAAGAATAAGCGAACATTTATTTAGTCCTAGCTCTGTTTAAGGTAGTGATTTAGATTCCTATATTGATTTGTGGGTTTTTTTAAATATGGAAGTATTAAGGAAATGCAATTATTTTGTTCTGTTGTTAAAGTTCTACTACACAGACAAAAACTGTTTTTCTAATTTTCAACCTATTTGTATATATTAAAAATTTCCGGCACTTTGTGAATTTGAAATAATGATGTTTATACCTAAGATGACATTATCTTATATTCATTTGCTATCAGTCATACAGTAATGATTATCTATTATTTTAAAATAATTATTGTTTATAAAAAGTGAAACTGTACAAATGTAATCTATGATAATAAAGACAAGAGTGTATATATATATAGATATAGATATAGATAGATATACAAAAAAAGGTAAAACAGTTTCATTTCTATATACTAACTACTAACTACAAAAATAGGAAAATTAAACAACCACATTTATAATTGCATCAAAAAGAATAAAATACCTAGGGATAAATTTAACCACAGAGATTAAAGACCTGTACAGAAAAAACTACAAGACATTATTGAGAGAAATTGAAGGCACAAATAAGTGGAAAGCTACTCAGTGTTTAGAATAAATCTTCCATCACAGGCTCAGTCCAAATTATCTAAATTAGATTTTGTGTCAAATTTCAACATTCTGCTACCTCTTGATCTTCATTAAAACACATCAGAATTTTTTGCACCATTGTTAAAAACATATTCATAAGAAATCACAAACCATTTTGGATTGGGGGGATTTTTTGGAATTTTTTTTATTGTTATTGATATATTTTACATTATTGTGTATTCCCCTCAGGCTACCCACCACCAATTCACCTGTGAACCATAACCATAGTCCCTTTTGCTCTTTTCTTCCCTGTTTTGAGCCCTTATCCATCCCCTCCCTCGCTGAATGCCTCTCTCTTATTTGGTTCCCCTATATTCCTTCTATAAGTGAAACCATTCGATGTTTTTCTCTTTCTTTCTGGCTTATTTTGCTGAGCATGATCCCTTCTAGTTCCATCCATGTTGCTGTGAATTGCACGTGTTTATCTTTTTTGAATGCTGAATAATTGTGTATATGTACCATATCTTCTTGATCCATTCATCTATTTTTTGGCATCTGGGTTGTTTCCATACCTTAGCTATTGTAAACAGTACTGCAATAAGCATACAGGTGCATGTATCCTTTTGGATTAGTGTTTTTGTGTCCTTTGGGTAGATTCCCAAAAGTGGTGTTACAGGGTCGTATGGAAGTTCCATTTTTAGCAGTTTGAGGAACCACCATACAGCATCTCACAGTGGTTGGACCAGTTTGCATTCCCACCAGCAATGTAGGAGAGTTCCTTTTTCTCCACATCCTCGCCAACATTTGTTGTTGCCTGTTTTTTTAATGTGTGCCTTCTCAGTGGTGTGAGGTGGTATATCATTGAGGTTTTGATTTGCATTTTCCCTGATTATAAGTGATGTTGAACATGTTTTCATATATTTGTGGACATTTGCATTTCCTCTTTGGAGAAGGGTCTTTTTCAGCTTTTCTGCCCATTTTTTGACAAACCATTTTGTTTTTTAAGAGAAATTCCCTCTAACTTCTAGTATTGTGTGACCAATTTGATCAAGATGGCACTAAAGAAAATGTTTTAAATCTAAATTAACTAAATAATTAATAACTGATACCCCAATACTTCTCCAAATTACTGGTCCCCTCTCATATTTTTCATTACTTTGTAAACTTTTGGTTATGAAGAGTGTGAGAAATGACTGTGGTTGCCTAAGGAATAAATACTGCATCAGTTGAAATAAAATTTGAAACCAAACTCTCAAACTAAATTATCAACCAGATATTTTATGATTTTTTAAAGATTTATTTATTTATGCATGCAAGAACTGGGGTGTAGGCCAGAAGTGTGGTGGTGGGGGGGGGGGGAGGATTCACCAGAGAGAGTGGGGAGCAGAACAGGTAGAGTGACTGAAAGTGCTGAAAGGAGCAGCGGGAAAGTCAGGAGAGGTCTGCTGTGCCATGTGGGAAGCTCCCTGACTGGGATCAAACTTGTGCTGCAGTGGCTGCAGATAGCTTCATAGTGCTGACACTTAACCCATTGCACCACCAGGGAGGCCCAGATATTTTATGATTTTTAATAAAGGTTTTTTGTGCTAATAGTGGTTTATAATAACATAAATTTTTTGAGTACATCTTCACACCTGACTATGCTGCTGCACCCAACGCCAATGCTCTAGTGCCTTTTAAACTGCAAAACTGAAGTCCTCTACACTTTGCTCTCACCTCCCTTCCCTTCCTCTGGTAACCAACATCGTTTCACAAAATCTATGAAATGCTTTTTTGAGCTTTGTTAGTTTGTTGGCTTTGGTTATTCATATTCAACAAATGAGAGAAACCGTTGTGTTTCATTTTCTGATTAGTTTTGCTTAATAAAATAACCTCAAGTTCTATCCATGTGGGAAGAGGTGAGATTTCATCTTTTAAATAAGCGAACGGTAGTCCATTGAATACATATGCCAGGATATTTTTATCCAGTAGTCCATTAATGGGTATTTAGGGTGTTTTCATGTTTTGGCTGTTATGAATGACGCTGCTATAAAAATAGGGGAATAAATATCTTTCACATGAATATTTTCATATTCCTTAAATAAAATTTCTAGCAGTGGCTTTGCTAGATTATATATTTCTATTTTTAATCATTAAAGAATCTCCATATACTACTTTCCATAGACTATACCAATATGCATCCCCTCCAATAGTGTATGAGACGTCCTTTTTCTCTGAGTCCTCACCAACACGCATTATTTGTAATTTTGTTGATATAGGTCATTTTCACATGTGTGAGGCAATAATTCATTGTCATTTTAATTTACATTTCCCTAACAATAAGTAGTTTTGGATAGTTTTGTATGCCTATTATCCATCATATGTCTTTAGTTATTTTATCTTTTACAGCAAAATTATCGTAATGCTATTATTTATTCAATGAAAATGCTTGAGGTTAAAATGCTTGTTGCAAAGAATTTATGTCAAAGCTGCCTGAAATGGTCTTTGAACCATGCCACTTGAATAGCAGTTGACAGTTATGGATTCTGAAAGAAAAACTTTGAGGCTCAAGAGGATTGTTTTTGTTGTTTTCATTTCTTTCAGAACTCAGGGCGAGTGACAATAATGGAGGAAGCCTATATATAATATTCTTTTGACTCATTTCAAACAAATGTTCTCCAAACTGAATTAATTAACATAGAATCTATCAGTCATCCTCAGATGATTGGGGGAATACTGTATGGGGGAATAGTTTAGACCAGAGTCAGAATGGATTAGTGAATCTTTATAATCTTTGAGTTGCAAGAGGCCTTTACCCCTTTCTTGCCCTTGCGCTCATATGAAAGTCCAAATTTGTCTTAACAAATGTCTTTTGGGTATTTGGTGATTGGAAAGAAAATAATATAAAAACTTAGGACACTAAGGTAAACCAGTCATGTCCAACAGATTATAAATTCTTTCAATCTTTTAATAAATTCTTAGAATCACTGTCCTAATATGTTTGTGAAACCAGGAGAGGAATTGAGGTGTACCTAGGTACTCCAATTATTAAGGGTTAAAAAATATCCACCATTATATGGGGCCAACTATCTGCATGCTCAAAGATAAAGAAGGCAGAATCTTGAGTGCTCAAAGATCTTTAATGTTGAGTTTCAGTGAGTGTGTGTGTGTGTGTGTGTGTGTGTGTGTGTGTGTGACTGAGAGAGAGAGAGAGAATACAAAGGTTTTCAAAGTATCTCAGTCTCAGATCAAACTCCAAAAATCACCCATCCCTTCATGGGCAAATTCCTAGTCAAATAAGCTGGTAATAGGGTAGGGTGGCTGAGACCTGAAAACTTGCCGGAAGTCCAAAGCAGCTCCTGGTGGGGAACCATAAGAAAGGGAGTTGATAAAGAGGTTTGGTAGGTCCCAGAGACCCAGAACAAAAGGAGGGACCCAACTTTCAAAGTGTGCTATATAATCCACCAAAAGATCAATGCGATGGCTATCATCATCCTGCCAACCTGCCAACGTGTTAAAGTATCAGGAGCAGCCACTCCACATTTCTCTCACCCATGTATCTCATTTTTCTTTTTTTTCACCTCAGTTTATATAATCATCTCACTCCTTCTTCCTACAAAATGTTCCACCAGTCAGAAAATCTCATTCATGGTTTGATGGGAGCAGTAGTGAAACTGCATGTAAGTTAAGGCTGGGGAAAAGACTCCTGTTCCTGAAGCCATTGTGCTGCATTGTCCATCCCCTTTTTTGCAAGGGTAGATACTGTGACAGTTTTGATATCTAATGCCTCAAATAATAAAACACTACTTAAATGTACTTAAAACAGTATTCAAACAATAGTAAGGAACACCTAAAACACAGTGCTACAACAGTACAAAGACTGGGACAGGTCCTTATCAATGGTTTCTCATCTGTGTTCACAGTTTTAAGAGCACTCAGGCTCAGGGTCCAATAACAGTGTTCATTTAACCAATTAAAATACTGGAGAAAAGGAAGGAGTTTTGGGCCTCCCTGGTGGCGCAGTGGTTGAGCGCTGCGCTGTGGAGCTGTTGACAACTCGCGATGCGAGTTCGACGCCCGGCCGGGGAGAATCCCACATGGTGCGGGAGACCTCTCCTGCCTGGCCCGCTGCTCCCCTCAGCAGTGTATTTCTGATCTGCCTGTTCTGCTTCCCACTCTGTCTCTGGTGAACCCTCTTGTATGTATGTGGCCTGTACCCCAGCTTGTATGTATAAATAAATAAATCTAAAAAACAAAAAACAAAAAAAAAGGAAGGGTTTTTTTTAATTTGTTTTTTTTTTTTAGATATATTTATTTATGCATACAAGCTGGGGTACAGGCCAGAGGTGTGGGGCGGCGAGAGGGTTCACCAGAGACAGAATGGGGAGCAGCACAGGGAGATGGATGGAAATACACTGTTGAGGGGAGCAGTGGGCGAGGCAGGAGAGGTCTGCCGCGCCATGTGGGAATCTCTCTGGCTGGGTGTCGAACTTGCGTCGCAGCTGCCAACAGCTCCACAGCGCAGCCCTTAACCACTGCGCCACCAGGGAGGCCCAAGGAAGGAGTTTTAAAGGCCACAAGTGTCCAGTTGTCTCAACCCAGATAGTGTCTGCGCTGTTCCGAAGTCCCAAAGACTGCTCGTGCAGGAAGAGATTACTCTGCAGCAGTCCACAGCTACAGTCTGAGAGCTGGTTTGGATACCAAACCCGACATTACGAGGAGGTAATGCCAGAGGTTGTGGGCAGCACTGTGAGGTGCTGGCATATACCAATAGCAAACAGTTCTTTGAGATACTAGGTCAAGGCCAATGGTGTCCCTTGCAGGTGATGTCAGAAGTGGAGCCAGAGGTAGGTGGAGCAGCCAAGTCTCTGTGGCGGTCTGTGGAGGTCTGGAAGTCTAAAAGTCTGGATGTCAAGAAACCTGCAGAGGTCTGGTAAATCCCATGGAGGTTCGCTGTTCAATGCTTCTATCTATTCAGTGTCCTGTTGCTGAATCTTTTATCTTCAAAGGTGTCTGATAAATCCTATTTTTATCTTCAGAGTTGAACTGATAACTTTCTTCTCTCCTTGGCGGCTGGTACTGACTCACTGATGGAAGCTGTTCATTTTTCTGTCTTATATTCTGTTTAGGGTCACCCAGCCCACAAGACAAATTGGACCATTTTTAATCCTAAGCATCTGATTAGACCATTTGGAATCAATCAGCATGTTTTCCATTTTTTTAAGATTTATTTATTTATGCATACAAGAGCGGGAGTGTAGGTCAGAGGTGTGTGGGGAGAAGGGGTGTTGAGAGGATTCACCAGAGACAGAGTGGGGAACAGAACAGGCAGGTCTACTGAAATACACTGCTGAGGGGAGCAGTGGGCAAGACAGGAGAGGTCTGCTGTGCCATGTGGGCAGCTCCCTGGCCAGAGATCGAAATTATGCTGCAGTGGCTGCTGATAGTTTCATAGTGCCACCAGGGAGACCCTCGTTTTCCATTTTAAATCAAAATAACTGAACTCAAGATTAGGTGAAAACTGGAGACTCCAAACCTGATTGGTCTAATTAGGATCCCAGAGCCAGATATAAATGAGGAAAATTCCCACCCCCACCCAGACAAGCTTGTGCTCACGTCAGGGGAGGCTTGTGGATCTGTGGGCTCCAGGAGCCATGACCAGAGCTGGTCTCACTTGAGAGTAGGGATAGAGCCTAAAGGACGTGAGCTGAGGCAGGCACACCCTACAAAGTTGTCTTTCCCTGTGACCTCTGAGCAAGCCTAGCATGTACAGTATTTATAACACCGGTTAACAGATTTTTACAAAAGTCGTATCACTGAAATAAAATTAGTCATTTCATATCAATTTGTATGTGCACAACACAAATATGACAGTCAAATTCTAATTATTGCCCTTTTTTTTTTTGTAACCTGCAATAAATTGATTTTTACATCACAAAATGCATGCCAATCACTGGTCAACAAATGTTTTAAAAAGTCATGTTGCTGAAATTAAATTAATCATTTCCTATCAATTTGTATGTGCTCAACACGAATATGACAGTAAAATTTTAATTTTGGCTCTAGTTATTTTGTAATCTGCAATAAATGGATGTTTACATCACAAAATGCATGCCAATAGTAATAGGACTACAGTTAATACCCATTAAAAATCAACTCATAGACTACTTCTTAGAATTCTTCGCTTGTCTCTTACACAGCTGTTCAGGGCATCTGTGGGGAGTGTCCAGCAGTAGTCAGCCAGCATTGTAGTGGACCATTTTCCCTGGTATCTTTGTTCCATTGATGCGATATCTTGATGAAAATGTTTGCCATGTTCATCACTAACCATACCACGGTTTTCAGGAAAAGAAATCTAGATGGGAATGAAGGAAGTGGACCATTAGAGACATATTGCAGCCAAGTTTCTGATACTGCATCAGCATGTCTTCTGCTAGTTCCTTGTAGTTTTCTGCCCTAACATTCCCAAGAAAGTTTGTAGGCACTAGGCGAAAAGCATCCCATGCTTGTTTTGCATCACCCTGCAGCAAGTTGTTGACCCGGTCATCTCAATGCAGACAGAATGTTTGTGTAGACTATTCGTGACTTCTTTTGCTTTGTTATTTCACTGGAAAGAGGCGGAACCAAGCAGAAGTAATAGTATTTTATGTCGTTGCTTGGTTCTCTCCAAACCATGGGGACTGCAAAGGGCATTGATGGTCTTTTGCCATTTAACCACTGTGAAAGCTGCGTTGTACATGTAGCACAGCATATATGTGGAGCCCAAGGTTTGTCTTGGTCACAAACCTTGCAGCTGAAGTAAAGATGGTAAGCCTTCTTCACTTGAGAAGTGATACTTTTCTTCTGGTTGGCAAATGTCACTTCCCCACAAATACAGCAGAAATCGTCCACGCTACAAATGCACTTTTGAGGCATGACTGTTCTGTATTGTGCCTAAATGGATAAAATAATAGCAGTTCTATGGAACAGTAGCTTCAGCTGTCTTGCACAAAGTCTGAAATATTTTCAATGCTCAACCTTTCCTACAGAGCTTTATATAGTGCACTACTGACATCAGCTTACTTCAGCAACCACTTGGCAGTAGTATTGCACTGCATCAGAAAATGATGCAATCAAATCTGAATGATGTGTGCATGATGGTATTATGCAATGTGATGCAATATTACATCATTCTAGGCTGATTTAGGATGTTGTTGCTGTCCTACTGGATAAATTTACATGGTGAAACATAAAATGAATTATATGAAATATCTTCAAAACGAGAGCTAATAAAAAATTTTCAGGGTTATAGTCATGTTCAGCACACCAAGATACTACAGATTAGGGCCTTTTAAAGTCAGTTATGATCTCACTGTTGACCGGAATAATAAGACTCAGTAAATACTTCTTGCAACAAGTTAAGTTCATGATTGTTTGAAGTTTCTGCTTACATAGGCAATATTAGCCATGATAATACAAAACTCCACTAAAATAATTGTGATAGATCATTGTTTTGTGTGTGTGTGTGTGTGTGTGTGTGTGTTTTTCAGTACTGATTCATTTCAACTTTATATATCACTGGTGTTATTGAGCACAGAGTATCTTTCTTGGACTTGAATATAATGACCTGAATCTATTTTTGCCTCCAACTTTTTACCATTGTTTTATTTTATTAGTAATAATTTTCTGTCTAGACAGAATAAACAAATTTTCAACTGGTTACCCAGGATTTGATCTTTCTAGGTTAACTCCATGAGATGCCAAGTCATATTCCACTTTAAAAAATGATTAACATCCATTGTCTGTAGGTAAAAATTCAATTCCCTTAGTATCACATACACACACAAAAAAATTCGAATACCTCTGAGCTTTCGCTAATCTAGTTACCTTTGGTGGAATGTTTAGCTTGTTTGTATGTGAACTAATCATACTTTAAGACATTGATTATATATCTCGTTCCTCCACAAATAGGCTTAGCTCTCTTCCCAAAGGTAGAATTCATATCTCCCTCTATTTACTCCCATGGAATTTTAAGACATTTTATTTCTTTCAATTTTGGCTTCTCTTGTATTTCCCTGAGCTCAGAACATATAAATAACAAATATATATAGCTATCAAATAAATGAGTGCTTGAAATAAACCAACATGGTCACCAAAAATGAAAACATTTTCCAACAGAATGCAGTCAGATCCAGAAACACTTCAATTACACAATGATTTTTACTGTGGCATAGTGATCCATTCAAAATTGCATTTTTAAAAGCCTACAATTTCCTATCTTTTCATATTCTGAGTTAGAATGAAGCATAAAATTTTTCAGAGCTGTTATTACACTGACACTGAAGTTAAACAACACATAAAAATAACTTGGGAAGTTTGCAGTTATTTTGTTTAATTTTTCAATATTCTCTATATTCAAATTGATTTATAATGAATCTGTGAATAATACTGCTGCTATATGTATTACTACCCACTATTAAATATTTTAAGCTAGTATATAAAGGATAATAAGACATGGTGAGCCATTAAAGAAAATTCAATAAATTTGATTCAGACTATAACCATGTATTTTTTCTTTTCCCAAATGTTGCTCATATTTCCAAAGGTACCCAGTGTTAATGTAGGTAACACAGATAACCAGATGTTCACCCTCTACCTCCCTTTCTTTGTTCAACTTATTATGAAAAAACAATTTGCAAACACCCTTAGTTGCGACCTTTTATAGCCCTGCTTTCAATCTCCTTTTAACCATATAGATGATTGGACTAGGTATCATCCTGCCACTGATCTTGGTGACAAAACACTTCATTCCTCAGTTAGTCATTATTAAGAATTAATTAGCATTGGGACCACTGAGCTACTGTTAAAATTACTAACAAAAGTTCCAGAAATATAATTAATGTTAAATTTTGGGAGGAAATTATAAAGATGGAACTGGCACAAAGAATGAAGTCTCAATAGTAAAAGTAGCATAGAATATGTTGCCACAATATAGGTAAAAGCAAGAACTATTGACCTAATATCCTTCTCCAATACTTGTACTAAAATTAATGACCATGTAACAATGTAATTTTTCCATTTTTTTTGTTTCAATGAAAATTTTTCATTTGATCCCATACTGTCAAGTGAATTTTGTCCAGTGTAGTCAGTGCTAAGTATCCCTGCCTACCAAGACCTTCAGGGAATTCACTTACATACTACCCAAGATGTTCTTAGTTGCATTCAAGTGTCCTCTTCTTTTGGAATGAGAGCATTTTAGACTGAATTCTGTATCTCAGTGCATTCATATGTTCAAATTTTAATCCCAGCACTTCAGAATATGAATATAAACAGGGTTTTCTAAAGAAGTAACTACAATTTAGTAAGATCTTTGGTGTGAAAACTTAACTCAGTAAGACTCAAGTTTTTATAAGAAAAAGAGGTCAAGACAGACATGCAGAGTAATGACCATGTGAAGACAGGGAATATGTGGCTATTGACAAGTCAAGGTGATTTTTTTTCCATTAGAAAAAAATAAATAAAATAAAATAAAAACTCTGATCTCAGGCTTATAGCCTTCAAATCTATGGAACTATAAATTTTTGTTATTTGCATCATGCATTCTGAAGTACTTCATCATGGTAGCCCTAGACTAATACAGGAATAGATTTTTTTTTGCTGTTGATAAAACATTTTTTTGAATTGTTTTTGCAATAGATTTTGGATAATATGGTCTGGTCTTTTTTTTTTTTTTTTTTTTTTTTTTTTTTTTTTTTTTTTTTTTTTTTTTTTTTTTTTTTTTTTTTTTTTTTTGGTGCATTTGGCATGGTTTTGCAGCTCCTCTCATCCCTAATTGCAAGTTTATTCTATTATTCTTTTGAATTTACAACCATGCAAAGTTTCTATACAAATTATAATTTTTGTTTTCCTTTGCTAGCCTAGTACTGATTTGATTATTCATTCAGCCTAAGAAGAACTATGAAGAATAGGGAATTTTTCCTTGTGTCCCAAAATTTAGGTGAGCTGGCAAGGAGCAATTTTATAGTCTGAACTCCCTTGTTTCTGAAAGCTGCTATGAACGAAAATCCTGGATGTCTGACAAGAAGAGCCAAAAGGTAAGAATTAGTACCAAATAGGATGCCCAAGTTTTTGTCAAAAATGTGCAATGGTGAGAAGTGGTGAGAATTTTTTCTATCTCTAATTTTTTTGCTTGTTTGTTTACATAAGGGAACAAGTAATCAAGGACAGGAGAGTATATTAGAAAGATGTGGTTTATATACACAATGGAAAAATATTCAGCTGTATATGTTCAAAAAAAAAGAACTCTTGCTATTTGGGACAACTTGGATGGACTTGAGGGGATATTGCTAAGTAAAATGAGACAGAAGGAGGAACACAAATATCAGATGGCTTCACTTACATGTGGCATATAGAGAAACAAAGCAAATGGTCAGAAAAAATTAAAACAATATAAAAAATAAAACTAGAAATCTGACTGTGGAATAAAGACAACAAGATGGGAAGAGAAGGGTTATAGAAGGACAGGGGTTACAATGGACTATCGTGGAAGGCTGAGGGAGTCTTGGTGATGGATATGGTGTGGAGACATACACCTGAGAACCACATACAGTGCTGAACCACATACAGCGTTGAAAACCAGCGTTATGCGGGCCTCCCTCGTGGCACAGCGGTTGAGCGATGCACTTTGGAGTTGTAGGCAGTGGTGACGCGAGTTCGATGCCTGGCCGGCTGGGGAGATTCCCACATGGTAGGGCGGACCTCTCCTGCCTCGCCTGCTGCTCCCCTCAGCAGTGTATGTCCGCCACTCTGCCTGTTCTGCTCCCCACTCTGTCTCTGGTGAACCCTCTCACCGCCCCATGCCTCTGGCCTGTACCCCAGCTTGTATGCAGAAATAAACAAACTTTAAAAAAAAATTAAAAAAAAAGAAAACCAGTGTTATGCAATAAAAAATAACAATAAATAAAATATTATTGAAAAAATGTGAACTAATTTATTGTGGCCCTTAAATTTCTGATTTAAAAAACTACTCTGCAATATTGGTTGCTCACTCAAAAGAATTATTTGATGTCTGTCTTCTCTATTCTTCTCTTAGGAACTTTGTTTCACACCATGTTGCTTGGTCTCAGTGAGGCAATGCGGGATAATTTTTGTCCTCAACATTTTGGAAAGTGATATTTGGATATTGATGAAGCTACCTTCTTAGCTGACCTATTTAGCTTTAATAACCTTGTTCTTAATATTGATTCATTGTTTTTTATTTGTTTGCTTGTTTTGCTTTTTCATAGAACTTAGACTCACTCACAAAATAAAGTGTTTGTTTTCACGATCTTTTCTTTATGTTGCCCTTGTGAGAATTTTGCTTTCAGTCCTCAAATGCAAGTCTTTTCCACATTTTACTTTTTTAAAGTGAGATCTGGCCATGCTTCTTTTTTGTAAATCCTTCTTTAAGCTTGTTTTCAGTATCTTCTTGGGTGCCATATTTTATTCTTGTATGTGTCATATACTGTTTTATGAGATTTTTCATCTTGAGGTTGGCTAAAGGACATCCCACCTTGAGATACTATTATCTTCCATTACATGGATAAGAAATTAACCTAGGAATACCCAGTTACTTGTGTAAGTTATTCAGTCATGACCATATATGTGAGTGTCTCCCAAGTGTATAAGATACATTTATTATTTTTTAAAGCTCTTTTTTATTTTATTTTTTAATCAATCCTTCTGATGTTTGTTTGACTATTTGTCATAGTAGAAGAACTCAAGTGGTTCAGGATGTTTTCCTTTGTACCCCAACACAATAATAAAGTGTTTCTAGGTATCTATATTTATTTAACTTATAAAATTCAAACTCTGAAATAAGAAAATAGTAGTACTTATTTCTTAGAAATAAGAAAACAGTATTACTTATTTCTTAGAAATAAGAAAACAGTATTACTTATTTCTTAGAAATAAGAAAACAGTATTACTTATTTCCTAGAAATAAGAAAACAGTATGTGATCAACAAAAACATTTTTTACATACAAAAACAATTTCTCAGTGACACATTTGGGCTCCTCAAGCTAATAATTACATGTTTTAGATCGCATTAAGCAACAAAAATGGTAACTATAACTGTGCTTACATTTCATTATCCATTAGTTAGTACTTAGACTAATAATAACCACGATTTCCTTTGTTCTGTATAAAAGATTATAGCTCTAAAATTGCTTTCACATATCTGTTTTTCTTGATCTTAATATCTTGATTCTAGTGCAGTGAGGATCACCTTTTCCTCTTATGCTTGATTTATAGCTAGATAAAATGAGGCCCAGTAACTGTAAATAAATGCAAGACTTCTAATTCAAGAACCTTGGCTTTATTCTTCACTGCCCTCTTAGATCAATGCAAAGATTGCAATTTAGGGAGAAATTATTTTTCTAGAGATTATGCATTCCTACCTATTTGGTGTCTTTTTATTTTTGTCTGTATATTTGTTGTTTTAAATTATAAAATGGATATGCTTCTTTCTAATTATATTGAATTTGAATTATTTCACATAGAATGCAGTCTAGATCATATGATGTTACACTGAAGGAGTTTTAAAAAAAGAAAGCTTGTCATTAGGAACCTTTTAACTAATCCTTGAAGAGTCAGCAGAAATGAGACATCAGGGCCTATATTCACTATAGTAAATACATGCTTACTAAGCTCAAATAAGTATTATAATCAACTAATTAGGGCAAAAGAGATGTTAAATAGTAAATAAGAGCTGACACCCTAATGCCTCCTGTGCTCTTCAAGGAGACTCATCCTAAGAGAGATCAGAAGCTAAAGTAAATGGAGCTGAATCAGAGTTGGTACAAATTAGAGTAGCACTAACACTTTCCACTCTCAGACTTTTCAAATTGTGCCAATCCAAAAGACAACTTCAACAACATTTTAAGCATTTGCCCTACATTTTAGTTGTCATGTCCTTCAAATCTAAAACTCAAGTCCTTGGGATCATTGACTAAGCCAAAGAGCCTGAAATTTTGAATCCAAGAATTATAGACACTTAAATTTATTCCTATATTCATCCCAATTTTTAGCTGCTACTCTTGTACCTAAAGTAGCAGAAACCATTTTTTTTTTGTCACAGCTATAAAGAGACTAAATGATGTTTGACTACTATATGCCATATTAAGTAATGTTGCAAACCACAATTCAGTCTTACTGGTACATTGGGAACAAAGACATTCATATCTTTTCATCATTATTACTGTGACAAATAGCTTTTTCTTTGCTTTTATACAAGTTATGATTAAGTAATAGTAAGAAAACAGTGATAAAAATAATAGAATAACATCAATAACAATTAATGATGAAAAAAAGTTAGCTGTTAGATCTTGTTTATTACACCGCAACTAATGTTTTAAGTAGTGAATTTTCCAGGTGATGTTTATATTGATGACAAAAATCCTCTATCATATATGTTGTCAAAATTATTTTTCTTAAGAGTTGATGACTTGAGGTAGTGTATATAAGTTAAGTTTATACTAATTCTCTGCATTTTAAAGTAATCTTGTAAGTAAGCTGTTGTACAAGAGATGCCTTTCCATCTTCTTGTATCTTCTTCTATTTCTTTCAACAGAGTTTTGTAGTTTTCTTTGTATAAGTCCTTTATGTTTTTTGTTAGATTTATTCCCAGGTATTTTATTTTTTTGGTTTCGATTTTGAAGGGG
>PVIJ01003846.1:0-127609 GCA_004024925.1 Scalopus aquaticus | reverse complement strand
GGAGAGGGGATCTGGTGGTTCTTTCTTCTCCTTGATCAGTCTTTTTAGCTTCTTTCCAAGTTCTACTCACCCGTGAGGGTGTTAGATTTATGTAGCGTTTCTGGATCTTCTCTGGGTTTGGCTGATGTCTCTTTATAGGCGGCTTGTCTTTTGGGAGAGTTGATACTAGCATCCCTTCACCGCCATGTTGATGACGTCAACCTCCCTTCTAACATTTTTTGCAAAGCATTATTGCCTCCAGTTCCATCCATGTTGTTGCAAATGGTAAGAATGCATTTTTTTTTTATAGCTGAGCAATATTCCATTGTTTATATATTTTACACCACATCTTCCTAATTCACTCATCTGTTGTTGGGCATTTAGGTTGTTTCTACAACTTAGCTATTGTAAGTAGTGCTGCAATGAACATAGGTGTACATATATACATTCCTTCAAATTAGTGTTTTCCAAAGGGTGAGACCAGTCTATCTCAGCACCCGTGTAAGTGTTCCATTTCCTCCACAGCTTTGACAATATTGTGGGGTTGTTTTTTTTGTTGTTGTTGTTTTGTTTTTTAATATGGGACATTCTCACAGGTGTGAGATGGCATCTCATTGTAGTTTTGATTTGTATCTCCCTGATGATAAGCGATGATGAGCCTTTTTTTCATGAGCCTTTTGGCCATTTGCATGTCTTCTTTGGAGAAGTGTCTATTTAGCTCTTTTGTCCATTTTTTAAAATTGGGTCATTTGTTTCCTTTTTGTTGAGTTGTGTGAGTTCTTTGTTGATCCTGGACATCAGCCCTTTGTTAGATGTATGATATGCAAAAATTTTCTCCCATTCAGTAGGATGTCTTATTTTTATGATAATTTCTTTTCATTGTACAGAAGCGTTTTAGCTGGATGTAGTCCATTTTTTTTATATTCTCTTTTGTTTCTCTCTTGACATTTCACAAAACAAAACAAAACAAAAAAAACCCCTTTTCTTCCTGAGGCAACACGCTCTGTCAAGCAGTGAGGTGGTGGGAATAAGTGTTAGGAATAGGGGGCTGGTGTGGGGTCAATGCCATGGCCTATGCAAGTTTGATCCTAACTAGACCCTGACTTCAGTGATTTTCCCAGGCTCTCCCTGGGAAAAGATCCATAAACTTTATGTCTCTGGTAAGAATCTTTTTTTCTCTTTTCTCATGATTTTGCCTGGAACTGTAGATAAACTTTATGTGCCCATTTCCTTTGCCTCCTGAATACTTGACTCTCTGCCAGGTTCCAGGGATAACATTAGCAAACAAGACAAATAGATGCCTTTCCTCAAAATGTATGATTTTCTTTTGAAGTGTTTTCTCTGAAGACTGTCTTATATTCACTCCCACCTCTGCTCATGTAGAATTGAACATGAAGATTCTTTATGTTCTATACTTTCTGCAGATTCCAGACAAATAGTGTATTATTCCTTTTAGAACTTTCAGAAACTGTTGTTCTCTCACTCCTAAAATGTATGCTACCCAGGGCAGAGCATTCACATTACCGGTGCTTATCCCAGTACCTATTAGGAAGTAGGTGCACAGTTAATGATTGATGAGTGTAGATGACTGAATGAAAACCTGGACAAACATTTCAGTACAGTAGCATCATGGTCCTGGAAAAGAAATAGTTTTTGTGGCCAGTCTTCTGTTAGCATTTCTCCACATTCTACATCCCACCTGTGGCCAGGAGAGATTGCAGAAGGACTGTGAGGTAAACATGTAACTTTGCATTAGAATACCTTTCAACTAGAAATCCTGAATTGATGACCTGTTGAACTACCTTGAGAGAAAAATTTCAAGCAGCAGAAGGGAAGAAAAAAAAAAGTAAAGTAATATTGAGTTGTAGGCATAAAATTATTAAACCTATTTTCACTTGGAAGGAACAACAAGCTCAGAAAAGTTACACAGCTCGCCAAATAATCCATGGCTTGCAAAGTGTAGACTCAGGATATACACAAAGATCCAAAAGACTCTGAGGGCCACATTGCCTTCGAGTAAACAGACACCATTATGGTAAGGGTGCCTAGGGAGAAAATTTCCTCTTGTGAGATAGAGGATGCCTTCTTCTGCCAAGTATTTGCTTTGAAGCAAATACTTCAGAATCCATCTTTGCTGTCTTAGGTATAGTGGGTATGCTGTGTTATGACTATTCCCATGAAGAAGCTGGGGGAGGGGGAGAGAACATATGGTAATACTTCAATGAGAACTGATTGAATATGATTTTGTAAACATGTAAGAAAAACAGAAGGTGGGATTTCACTAGTGTTCATTTTCTTCCACAGCCTAGAAGTTATGAAGTATTTGTCCAAATCCAGAATTAACACTCTCAAAATGAAAGGATGAGTGGGGATGCCCAATAAACTTTGCCTCCCTGAGTAACCGAATGACTCACTCCTGATAGAACTGTGCGCACTGAAAGTGCTCTTGGATCAATTTGTAAAGGATGTTACAGAGGGTCTGAGTCAGGAAAGCTGGCAGGGAACAGCTTCTATCCTGTGGCTGCTGTTGGCTTCTCAAGAAATGAGGAGCTAACTGCAGCAAGGCCACCTTGGGCTTTTCCTTTCCTGTTTCCTATCAGAAAATCAGAGAGGCGTGTATTCCAAGTCTAATCAGTAAGAAGAGTGCTGAAGAGCTTCTGAGAAGTAATAGTTCTCTACTTGTGTAATAATGTACTGTGCGTGTGCCAACAGTGTGATGTGATGCTGAGACAACGAATGTGACCCTAGGCTGCACAGAGGGGGTAAATGGACAACAATCCGCCTGCAGCTGAAGTGCTGTGTTCAAATTTGGGCAAGGTCCTTTTACTGTGTCACTGATGAATAGGCATGTTCAAATAAAATTGTAGAAGTGTGTAAAAGTAAGAATGTTAACGGCCATTGATAAAGCAAGGTGCCATAGTCTGGCACCCTGCAGCTGTAAAGGAAATGTAGAAGTATGTAAAAGTAAGAATGTCAATGGCCATTGATAAAGCAAGGTGCCACAGTCTGGCACCCTGCAGCTGTAGAACTTCAAGGACTGCAACCTGAGATAAACTTCCCCCAGGCGGCAGAAAATCTTCAAAGTCTATAGACTCCCCCGGCAGGGGCAAAAGGCTTCAGGGACACCAAAAGATAACAGCCCTGACCATCTACTTTGAGACCACCCCCCTTTTTTATGTATTGCCAAATTCCGTGTAGTTGCTAAATTCCTTTGTATCTGTAATTGCCTTTATAAGCTGCACCAACACTCTGCTAGGGGTCTCCATTTTAGCCTACTAGACCGCTGAGTTGGTACTTCGGGCTAATTGGGAACCTAGCTCGAGCTAGCAATAAACCACCGCTTTGTAATTACATCGGACTGACTCTGTCGTACCTTGAGCCCGTAACATACTTCAACAGAATGTTCACCAGCATAGTAAGAGGTGGACAAATCATTTGAGCAATAGTTGAGGGGCTGGAGACTTTATCTTTTATTTTTCTGGACGGTGAGAATTCTCAGGGGGACACAAGAGGTCTCTTCAAATGTTGGAGCATTTGGTCTGTCAAAGATGAGATACAATTAACCTGATTGTGCCAAGGGGTGGGCATATTATCAGATCACTATAAGCAGGAGCTTTCTAAGAATTATATAAATGTGGAATGGCTAGCCTCATAAGAGAGTGAGCCTTCCATTATAAGATGTGGGTGAGCAGAAACTAGATGTTTGTAGAATGCATTGCAACTTTAGCTAAAACGTTAAGCAATAAATACTGGATAGTGTAGATGCCAAACTGACCCAGGAAAAAGGTCTCCAGTAGAGTTAGTAAGCTTAAGATAGGACATGGCATTTTTCATTTACGCAATTTGCAGAGGCTGTAGTGACCTGTAGTGACCAGAGAGAGAAGGAAGGGGGCTTAGCCATCATTAATGCAATAAATTCATTTTCAAACAAGGATCATTGTCACACAGTCATTTAGAGGCAGAGCTAAAGAAGTTCCCCCCCACCCCCACTCTCTCTTCATTTACCAACAGTTTTCAACTTTTTTCCAGGTGCTTGGAGGTTGGGAAACAGAGTAGTGGGAGGGAAAGTCTGCTGGCTCTTTGCTGCTTCCCTCAGTCACTCCCCAAGTTCAATCTCTGCTTGTACCTTATTTGAAGGAAGGATTTCACACTGAAAATTAAGATATTTGTTTTATACCAAAGTATATCATCTTCTATTTCCTGTAATTATCATAGGAGAGGTAATGAAATACCCTACATGCCTCTAAACATGGTATCAATTGCTTTTTTCAAGTGCATGTCACATTGATACTCAGCAGTGATTGAACAAGTGGTACGTTTCAGGCTATGGGCTCACATCTACCATTTCCCTCCCATCATGCCCTGGTACTATAAGTCACTGTTCTATTATTTGAACCGTTTCTTATATTTATTAGTATACTCATCTATTTCCAACATTTCCTCTCACTACTGATTCCTCCAATTTGTACCAAAATTTGGGGATTGAAAACTGCCAAGCCCCCATTTCAGTGGTCTACAAAAACTATTTTCTTCCCTCAATTTCATATTGCGCGTCACCCCAAATAACACTTACCTACTTTTTTCTTATAAGTGCTACACAAACAGTCTCAGTTTTGCTCTGCCATTGTTTGTTGAATTGTGTGTGTGTGTCCGTGTTTGTGTGTGTATGAGTGTCTGCATACCCTGCCCCTGAATTTCTGTTCAATTTCTTTGTGTGTGTCTCAGTCAAATTCATTTGAGTTCTTGGTTGCATCTTTAACATCTTTATGTCTGTATATCTTGTTTTTCTTTCCTTTTGAGGGTTAGGAACAATGACTGCTTTATTATCAGCTGCAGATTTGGTTTACTGGTTGTTCAGAATCAATAATGAAGATGTAAAACAAGGTTTGACTCTAGGGGCTGCTAATGACACTGCCCTTCAGCAAGATTCATTTCTATGCATTTGCTGATGCTGTCAGCCTCCCAGCCATGGGAATATGCAGAGCCCAAGCAGTTTGCAAGTGAGATTTTGGTCATGTTATCTAAAATGCTTTCTAAAAATCTGACTATGTAAACATATCTTTATCAATGTGTGGTCTTCATGTTTTTTTCTGAGGTATTTATATTGATTTTCTTTTTGCTACTAAATGTACACATCTCACCAAACATTAATTGATCAAGGTTATTTTGTTGTCCAACAGGCCATTTCTATCTCTAAGGAAAACTTTTCATTCTTGCAGAAATATTAGGATATAGTGAGCCCAATTTAGTCTACTTATGCACTCACATCCAGCTTATTGGTGATGTGTGAGCTATATAATGTATAAGAAATGATAGACAGGTTATAACTGAGGATATATATCCAGTTGGAGAGCTCAAGTTTGTGATATGTTGGGTAATCATGGATAATAGCTTGAATAATGTTTTCTATTTTAAAATTACCTGGTAGCCTGTTGCTGCATCTAACCATACTAAAATATTTTGAGATGTAACCCTTGCATTGAAAATATTTACAGTTACTTAATTTGAATAATTCTAATACACGATGAAGTAAACTGATGTTACCTCAATTAAGAAAAAAAGGAATTCCAGACTTTGGTGTAGGTGAAATTTAACTTACTCTGTTTTCCTTTTCTTCCAGTTATAGCTATAACACACCATTCCTTAGAGGAAAAAAAGGAACTTTCATTTTTGCTCACCCTTGGTGAGCTGTCAGTGAATAAGTGGATAATTAAGCTTTTAATGTTTACAACTACTGATCTACAATATTTTTCTCTAGAGAATTTTGTATCTTGATGGAGAAATCTTAAAACTGCTAAGCTCTTACGAACAAAGGAGTGAAATTATGATACCTGGTCCCAAAGTTGTTATTTTTGGAGTTTTTTGGGTTGTCACTGTTGCAATTTATCTCATACAATCTGCCCACCAAATTGGAAAAAGAGAAGAAAAGTTTGACCAAAAGCTATATCTAAAAATAATTTCCTTTCAGGTGTCTGTTTCATGGGAAAGTTGGCAATGGCCGCGCCAATGTGTGTGATTCAGGGCTTGGCTTCTCTTGTGATTCCTCTTGTCGTTATTTCCTGGACTATCAGATTTTGAGATTCAGTGGCTAAATCCTTGGTAACAGTAAATGTTTTCATTTGGGATTTGGCAAAGAATAACCAAGCCTTACAGATAAAGAAATTTGACAGCTTTGTTTGAGGGAAGACTGAAAATGTTTCGCTTAGCATATGAGTAATATTCCCAAAGTGGAGTAGATAGAAAAAGTGACTTCTAAGTAAGCCTGGTTAGGCTTTGTCTATAGCCAGATTTTAATAGTCTGGACTTCTGGCTTTAGCTTATACTAATGATATTTAGAGACGCACAAGAGTTTCTGGGTTATTTTCCTCCAGTAACGGGAATTTTAAATAGCCCCAAATGCAGGTGTGTTGGCTGCATACAATTTCATTTGCATACCACATAGAAGGGGAGAGAAAACCTGGATATTATTTCTGGCATTTTAGTAATATGCCTCCAAGGAAGGTAAGAAACACATAATTCATTTTCTTTGACAAAACTTTAATTAGAAAACCAGACTCCTCTGATTATAAAAATTACACAAGCTGATAAATCTTGGTAAGTTATAGAGAGAATAATTTTATGAACATTTTATACCTAATAAAAAAGTTAAAATAATTAACAGCATTCATTTAGATTAATTTTGTTTTCACATGGTTTTCTAATATAAAAAGCATATAGTCATCAACCTTTATATAAATCCATATATGTTTGTAATAGTTGTTTATAATAGGAAGGGACAATATTTGTATTTAAATAATGATATTAATAATGGGTAATGAATCAAAACTGCCAAAAGCTGAAGCATGACAAGATTTATGATTAAAGTTGCTTAGGGAGCTTTTGAGTCTTCTGGATCCAGCACAAATGGTCTTTTGGAGAAAACTTCGATACACGATTTTTGTATTATAACATTGCCCCACTGGAAAACAATTACTTATGATCAGTGTTACTTGTTTTCAGAAAAATGACTTTTTTTTTCTTTCAACAGTTTTGTACCAGAGTGATGCTGTGTGCTGGTGTGGTTCTGCCTACAGGAAATGGTGTTTCAACAGTCAACTAGAAACCTTTTATCACCCCAGACTAGTGAGAACAGATGCATATTGACAATACAAAATTTTATCTGAGTGTGCATTTCCCTATTAGGGCTAATTTCTGTCCAAATATACTAGATCATTTAAATATATCACTCTTTTTAAAACTTCTATTCTGGAGAAAAGCAGCATCAAATTGACTTCCTGACAATTGCCTTTGGGCAAGATAAAAGAATAGCTCTTGTGTCCAAGCAATAAATGAGGAGTCTGTGTACTATGAAGTAGTCACATATAACATCTATATTTCTTTATTGCATTCTAATTTTTTCAATATTGCATTGCAATGCTGACCCAACTCATACTATCACCAGACTATTTTAATCACGTGTTTTAGTTAAAAGCACTGCTGTGGTTCTTCAACAGTATCCAAATATAAGAGCTGTAACTGTTTGAAGATTACTTATTTTCATTTGGAGAATAGCAGTGAAAAATTATGGAGGAAATCACTGGTAAAGATGGCCCTGCCTTGAGCATACCAATATTAAATACAGTATTTGCCATTAAGCACTCTGTTATAAGCTAGTGCTTTAACACATCCCAAAGTTAATTTCATTATAATAGTTTTTGAGCAGACTATAATTAGAAATGAAAGGAATGAGGATAATACAATAAGTATGCCATTTCTTTCATCTCAAATTCAGAACCAAACAAACATTTCTGAAACACTTCAGTGGATTTAGGTTGCAGGCTACAAAGTGGCAGAACCAGACTAACTACAGATATTTCCACTTGAGAGTTGTACATGCAATATCGCGTACCTTTCCTAGGAAGTGTTTTGGTAGAAATTACATACCAGTGAGAGTTCTGAATGAATACTCCAGTGATTACAGGAGAGGGAATCCTCTCAGATAGAAATATAGCTGATTTTTCACAGATACATTCAATTTTGGATTCAGGGCAGATGTAAGAAGAAAAACTTATCTTAGTTTATAATATTCATCATCTTGTTCCATAAATAAATTTCCTAGTGGGACAAAGTAGTGCATGTGAAAGAAAATTGTATATACTCAGCACACTTCAAGATTCAAGTGGATAAAAAATAAGTAGCAATTTCAACTGAGAACAAGGCAGAGATGAAACGTTAATGGAAATAATATAGCTGTCATGTCTCCCAAGCAACTATCATAGGCAAAACACAAAGAAGACTTTGCATATGTTAAAACCTCTGTAGTTATAATAAAGCATTTTCTGCCACAAATAACATGCTACTTCACCAACATATATTACATCATTTTGGAGAAATTCTAATAAGGGTAAACTAATAAGGATAAACAAATCCCAATAAGAAATTTGAACAGGAAATAAGGTTACACTCCACTAGCTGTCCACATCAGAATTCCTGTGGTTGATATTGAATTATAAATCTGCTGGTGTTAGAGAAACTGAAACAAGTTCTAAACTAATGAAAATTTAGAAGGTGGGAAATTCCAACCAGAAATGAAAACAGTACAGCAGATATCACAATTGTACAGAAAATGCATCCTACCATTCTTCCTAAATTGATGAATTTAAACTAAGAAATTTCTGCATAATTCTTTTAGCCATTAGAGGACTAGTTAATGATCTTATAGGACCTGTAATTTAATTACAAGCATCTGTTTTTGAGATGAATCAATGAATCATTAATATGAGTTTGGAAACAGCAGGTAGAATACCAATAAATGATTCATTTTGAGGGAAGAAGGAAATGTTCCTGAACATCAGATGATGTATTTTACTCATGCTTATGTCACGCTGTCTTGGGCGCTTGTGCACATCATCCTAAAGTTCCAGCTAAAGGTGGCTTACAGCAGTACTCTGAGTTCCTTAGCAGAGAAGTAGCCCAGCAATTACCCCATTTCAATCTGAGGTTGCCGTGATTATCTTTCCCTGTTGCTAAGCTAGAATATGATCACAGTCCCTGCTGTGTCAAAGGGAAATAAAACTTTTGTTAAAATAAAGCTATCAATAAGTATTTATGGAAGTGAAGGGCTAGATATTGAGATTGTCTGGAAAGGAATTCACAGTCAAGGGACTTTCAAATTTATTAGCAAGTCTACTTTGAATTACTTACTACATGATGAGGTACAGATAATGGTTTCAGCTTAGTGATTTAAAACACCTGATACTTTCAAGGTCTTCTGGAAGTTGGTTTATATTTTGAACTATTCTTTCCTCTGTTCCTCCATCCCTCTATTCTTCTGTCCTGTCTCCCTCCCTCATTCCTTCTTTTCCTCCCTCCCTCCATCCCTCTCTTCCTTGCTTTCTTCTCCCAAATATTTATTGGATGCTTAATATGTATCTGGTGCTATTCTATGGTACTGCAGTTATTGCAGTATATAGAAAAGAAAAAAAATGCCTTTTCCTCATAGAGCTTTCGGTCTACTGGAATAGACAGACAGTGACAAGGAAGGAAGGAGGCTTACTGTGTTTTTATATGACAGGCATGGAAGATCTAGTGACATGATATTTAAGAAGAAAAAAAGAAGACTTAAAGGCTACAGGGCAGAAGAGCATTTACGTAGTGAGCAGCAAGCTCAAGAGGACAAAGGGGACAAGGTCAGAGAGAAGAAGGTACGTAGTCAGATGGCTTCCCCTCTGTTGTGTATCTGCCACCAGGGTTAACAGCTGTGGAGAGCTGGATACTTTGCTTAAGCAGATCCAACGCATCTTTCACAAGGCTTCCTAGTTGAAGTTGTGTTTCTCTCATGCCATCTTCCCCTTTAATGTCTATGTCCCTGATACCCAAATTCTCCTAACTCTAAAATATGAACGATGCAATTTATCATAGACCATTTTCTTTGTTTTATTATTCATGACTCTTTCCCCCGTTACCATCTTCAAATAGATCTCAAGCAAGTTAAGGACAGAAACCACATAATACATTTTTCTCCATCTCCTACTGTGCACGATGCTGAGCTCAAAGTCATTCAATGAAAGATACATACAACTATTTTCTAATGGGAAACACAAAGAAAGTCACGACTCAAAATAAGAAATTCAAGGAATTTTGAGAACATTTCATGTTGCTATGAAAACAAAAACACCAGGTTGGAACTCAGTGGATAAGACACATTATGTTCTGAGTTGTCTGATGATTTGTCATTGACCATCCTAATTTAGAGATTGTGTCTATATATTTGTAGACCTCTCTTGACTTTCAGAAAATGGGGACCCCGTTTGTGTAGCCTTCTTTCTTTAGAATAGTATCACAATCTATTCCCCTTAATGTCTGCCTCTATTTATGATATTTTTCTCTGAACTTGGATCTCAGGTCTCCTGGAGTATTATTAGCTAGCAGGATCAGGGCTATCAATGGAGCAGAGGATTAAATATATACCAGAATGATATGCTATAGGGTAAAATCCACCAGGTCAGTAGTTTATTTGAACTATTTGCTTGAGATTCACTTACTTAAGCAGGGTCATGGGTCACCTACTTAAGCAATAAAATACATTCTTAAAAAATAATCATTTCTCCCAGGATAAGGTGTTTATGATTTTTAGAATTGAAATGATTTTATACACTTTTTTTGGTCAGTTTTCTGTGAAAGACAGTATAGTCCAACTAATAAATACATGTTAATGAGCTACATGTTAAATTGAATAAGGAAGGAAATAAAGTGCCATTTGATGTCTCCCAAATCAGTATTTCCATGGAACATATCAGTGTCAGTTCAATGCTGGAGATCTCACACCCTTCAGAGCTCAATTTCAAACTGGACAGACACTTTGGAACCTAGTGTTAAAGAGCAAGATTGTTTTTCTCTATCCAAACTCTTCTATTTCCCTAAATTAGTCATGATTTTTTCTTTTTCTAAGCCATTTTTTAAATACGGCTTAGTCATTGCCATGCTAAATAAAAGTGAGCGGAGGTGGCAACAGGGCAGGAAATGACTCCTTATTAACATTCTTTTCTTATGTTCTTTCATAAAATGATTTTTCCTTTTCTGTTTTTTTTTTTTTTTCTTACCTATGTCTCAATTTTACCTGAGTAATCAGTCTATCAAATCTATCAAGTCCCTTGGGTCAAAACATGAATGTGAACTTATCTTTGTAGTCACTTAATTGATTGGTGTCTTACTATCAAGCAAAGGGATTTATGCCCTCAAGGTCTTGTCTTTTGCATTGCTTATAACACTAAATCAATTGATTGTTTGTACTTAACTATTTGTCCAAAACACATCCATCATTCATTGACACTAATTTCTAACAAACAAACAATGAATAGAACATGGCTATTTATTATGACAAATGTTAGCTAAGAATTTGAACCATTTTAGATTAGGTTAATAATAAAAAATAAGTGACTCTGGTCTTTCTAATCTTATAACACAAATTTTGCAATTAAAGAAAATAGTAACTTTCATCTTTTTAAAAGAGTAAGATGTTTCTTTGACTAATTTGAACATTTATTTGTCCCTAGGGTAGACTTGGTCTGTTACTTGACACTTCTTCGGTACTTAAAAACTGTTTGTTGGATGAATAAGTGAATGAATGATAAAGCTAGTTCATAGAGCTAGTTCATTATTTCTTTTTGCTTTCTTGGTTCCTATATACCTGTCCATATTCCCAGGTTTTGAAAAGTTCTTCCAATTAATAATTATTTTCTATTGTTTTTGACCTTTAGTTGTGGCTTTTTATTATTGGAAAACATTTGGTAAGAGGCTTTTGATCTCTAGAGGCATTTTCTGTGGGGCTCAAATATAAGTTTCAACAATTATTTTTTCTACTCATATGACCTTTTGGGGATCTGGAGGTGATGGGCTACATTATTGAGACGAAAAACCTGCTGACATAAATTTTCTACTTTTCCTGGTTGGTAGATTTCTCCTTTTTTCACTTTATAAAGTTTTTAGAGAAATATCCTTTCTCAAGTGTTCCATTTACATTTAAAATTTCCCAAAGTTTCTAGAATGCAGTAGCCTTTTTAAAAAAGATAAAAAATAAAATATCAATCTAGTCTCCTGAGCAATTTTTTTTTTCTCATATTTAGTCTTTTTGGTCTATTCTAACTTGGTTGTAATTTATCTACTTCTGTCTCCCTGAATTTCTATTTGAACCAAAGGGCAAAATCAACTCTTTATTAAATAAAAGTTGGCCTTTAGAAAAGTTACCCATGTTGATGAGTCATTTTTCCTTAAGGACTGTGCTCTTCTGTGAGGGTGTAAGTTACTTGATTATCTAGAACTCGGCAATTTTAGGAAATAAGAACTGATTTCTATAAAAGCCTACTAATAACTTTGAATTTTAACAAATAATCATATGCACACCAGAACAAAGATGAGCTTCTTTAACATGATACTGCCCAGTTTTCTGTATGGAAAATGTGTTCTTTAAGATGCTCTGTGAACATAGTATTCCATGGTTAAATATATTCATTATTTGGGAACTGGAATATTTTTTCCACCCTGCTGGGATATTCATTGAACACATCTTGGGTAATTCAAAGAAAAGGCTCCCTTTAGCCAGTGAAGACAACATTACTATTTAGTATAATAATATAATATTATTTCAAACCATTTCTTTCTGGTCCTTCTTCCCACCTGAAACATACTCTGTTCTTAGAGTTGACAGACTTAGCAAATAAAAATATAGGATACCTAGTTAAATTTGAATTTCAAATGAAGAACAAATTTTTTGAGCATAAGCATGTCCCAGATATTTTATGGGACATGAAACAATTATTGTTCGTCTGAAACTTAACTGATGTCCTGTATTTTATCTGGCAACTGTGGCTTTTTAAATCAAAACACTCTACATTAGAACTTCTGCGAACGATCACTTATCCTTCATATTCCTTGTGTTGTTACAAATATGGATTCCTAAGGCCCACCCCTTTTGCGTTTAACAAGTCTTCCAGTTGAGTCTTCTTATCAAGCATAACCTTAATTCATGCAGTTTTATTTCCTCAGCCTGACATGCCTTTATACACTTTGATTATCGCCACTGTTTTAGGCCTAGTGATGAGAAGAGGTCCCTCATTTGTCATCCCTTTCCCTGGGTTGATTTAATCCAGTTGCTCTCAGAATAACTACTGCCATTTACAGACTTCTATTTCAGCAATTCTCAAAGTAAAAGTGTGGTTCCCAAGATCAGTAGGATTAGCATCACCTGGAAACTTGTAGAAATGTAAATTTTCAGGCTTCATTCCAGACCTACTGAATCAGCAAATCTGGAGGTGGGACCAGCAGTCTGTGCTTTAACAAGCCTTGCAGGTGATCTTAATGTATGTTCAAGTTAGAGACTAATTGCTATATATTAGTACCCACTGCTTTGTTACAGTTACGTATAGCTGTCTCACCTCTAGTTTGCTTGTCTAAATTCCTTTATGGGTAGCATTCTCTTTCCATTCATTCCCAGTGCCTGGCACATAGAAGGTATTTAAAATATTTGTTGAATGAAAGATTGGCGAGTAAGAATGAATGAATGGGTAATTATGGGGTTTTGCAGTAAGCTATCTGGTAAAAACCATGACCCAAAGGGTATACCATAAAGTAAGGTGAATGATTGAGCTCCTCTGGGATCTCTTATGAGGCCAGTGGCTAAAATTCTGTTTTCACATTTTCTTAAACTGTCTCTGGCTTTCCTTTCCCTTACACGTTTTACTTGATCTATAAGATTATAACAGAATACAAAGAGTTCATATGAGTTATTATCTCTGGTCATTTTAATGCTGATGTTAAAAGCATATATCAATACATGTGAAATGTTTGATGGGACAGTTATTCCAGGGTATTGAACTAAATAGACAGGTCATCTACTGAATTGTGTAACTGCAATGTGTAAGGATATGTTTTGAAAATTGCATATTACATATACACCCAGCATTAACCAAAATTGATGGTTTAAAATGGAAATGTCTTATCTTTATAGTGGAATAAAGGTATGTGCCTTACACAAAACCTTCAGAGATGACTGAAGACCAGCTCTCTGTTGGAGGAATAGTGATCTTTTTCTAAGCATACACTACCTGAAATGCTAAACTTCCTGAAATACAAACAAATATCAAGAATTATTTGCTAAATAAATTATGGTTTTATCTGTAGTTTAATATGGACATTATCATGGAACCTCTAGGCAAGATACATGTATTTAGGTAAGTATGTAATTGAGCATCCAATAATGCAATATTGAGAGAAGCATGGATGTAACTATTTTCCTAAGATGTTTGCCCCCCCCCCATTTTTCTTATCTTTTATTTAGTGTATTTAAATGATGTCATAAGGTAAGCCAATTAAATCAGGTTTTTTTTTTCTTCCAAGCTAGATATGCAGAGATCTGAATCATCCATTCGGTAAACAGTGATTTCCTGGTATTTTATGGTAACAATAGCTCATTTTGTATGTCAAAACCACAGGAAAAACATTATTAAGATATAGGTTAGGGCCTCCCTGGTGGTGCAGCGGTTGAGTGCTGCGCTGTGGAGCTGTCGGCAGCGGCGACGCGAGTTCGACACCCGGCCGGGGAGAATCCCACATGGTACAGCAGACCTCTCCTGCCTCACCCGCTGCTCCCCTCAGCAGTGTACTTCTGATCTGCCTGTTCTGCTCCCCACTCTGTCTCTGGTAAACCCTCTCACCGCCCCACGCCTCTGGCCTGTACCCCAGCTTGTATGTACAAATAAAATAAAATATTTAAAAAAAAAAAGATATAAGTTAGAGTGAATAGATCATGCAAAGATTGAATGACTGGTTCATTATACCCTATTAAAGCCACTCACACACTCAATATCCTAGTGCTTTGAACACTCAAAATTCTTGGGTGTCCAGCGCATGTTACGGTTTAGATTTTTGTGCCACAGTATTAATTGCATTCATTTCTTCCTTTTTTATCTTCAGTGCCACAACCCTATTTCATGCCATTATTACCATTATCCTTGGTGACTATGAAATGTCCTAACATTTCTTTGACCCAGGTCTCCTTTCTCTAATTCATCCTAAGCTTTTATCATTGCAAACCAATATTTCTAAACCATGACTCTGCTAATTAATAAAATGTAACTCAGTAGTCTATCAAATTATATATGGATTCTTCAGTATGACAGTGATAGGTCCCTAAACTGAATTTTCTGCTTGTACATATTCATCTCTTTTAGTGGAAAAATTAATGTAAGTTCACTCTTCTAGTACCTTTTCTGTGCCTTTGTTGTTTTATGTATGACTGGGCTGTTTATCTTATTTGGGAAACACGGGCCAATAAGCTTATACCATGTTAAGTGCTATCTTAAATGCAATGTATTTGTACCAGGTGTATCCCCATTAGAAATCTCTCTACCCCTTAGTACTCTCTACAAGTTCTGGCTTGTATTCTAGTTATAGATAGACCATAGATGTCTTTATTTTGTGACTTTCATATCTTCACTCAACATAAGCGCTCTATTTGTATTTACCGAATTGAATGTGTTGATTTGGTATTCTAAACCACTGCCTTTCTAATTTAGTTTCACATTGAAATTACTGGGGGAGCTTCATGAATCAAATATGAGATCACTGGTGGAGATACACTGACTTAACTGACCTGGCCTGAAGTCTGAGCACTGAGACTTTAAAAATCTCTCTAGACCATTTGGATATGCAACAAATTTTGAGGACCACTGACTGTGCTAAATCTTTTGAAGTCTTTGTTGGCCACAGTGTTTTATGGCTACTTGGTTGGTGGACTTTTGTCCATCCCAAAATTATGAGCAATGAATTCTTAAACCAGTTTTAAAATATGGTAGACTCAGACCAAATTTTACCTCTAAGCAGCATTATTAGGAAATGCTTATTTGGGGTTAAAGGTTCAATATATATTCTTCCATACTTCCTTATAATTATGCTTTCTGGTTTTGGGGACCAAAATTTTATAACTAAAATTAATTATATAAGAAATTAAAGGGTTAGTAGATAAATGAATTAGTTTTATGCTTAAAAATTATGCACATATATTGTTTTCACTGTGGTCTCAAAATAAAGTAAAAATGAATCTTAAGCATATTACTTAAAAATAATTTTAGGTATTTTATCCAAAGCCTTATATTAAATTTTGCATTTCAAAAGGTTGGGAGAGAAAAATCAATATAGTTATTCTCATCACATATACTTTGCAAATGGACTACTCTCTATACTCTCTACAGACATCTGTCATACTCATTTACGATGAAAAGGTAATGATATACTGTATCAGAGGGACATAGTACTTGTTTATGGTGTTTTATTTCTTAAATTGTAAGGCAAGCATAACAATACCTACCCTATTTAGGCAAGTGATAATTGAACTGATACAAAACTAATATTAATAGAGATGATTATTTTCAGTAGTTTACCTAGAAGCTTTGGATTCTAATGGATTCATGTCAATCTCTCGCTCTTGTACTTTGAGGGACACCAGAGTTTATGAGGTGACCAGATGGCCATAGGCATCTGTGACAGAATACAGATGGTGTTCTACCATCAAGAGAATCACTTATGCCCTGAACTGTCTTTTGAAAACACAATTCCAAGTGTTTATAAATTTATGTGATGTTACTGAATTTTTGGATCCTTGAGTTTAACACAGATAAAACACAGAAAAGGGACTGTGGTATTTATATTGTGCAAAGCTTTCACTGAATGCAAGCCTAAGAATATAGCTCAAGACAAGCTTGTCATTCATGATCTTACTCCCACTCCAAAAAGTTCCTGTATCCCAGTTATTTTTACTTTTCAAAATCCCACCTGTATCACTCTCCATTGGATTCTAATGACCTCATCTGCAATAGCCTTCATCCTGGACAATCCACTTTCCCATCTTCATGCCCGTTTGTATTCCATTTTCTCCTACATGTGGTGCCTGTTCCCGTATCTCTATCAGAATCTTATCAAGCCTAAATTGTGGATCGTCTCATGTTGCCTTCCTTAAACATCCCATGAGATGGGATGTTTTCTCATGAGATCATACATAGCTATTAGTAGTTTTCTCTGCACCAAGCACAGGACTAATTATAGGTGCTTCTAAATATTGGCTGAATTAAATGATATACTCCCAAACAATGTAAGGGTGCTACAGAGATGCAATCACAGTAATTCTTTATCCTAAAATGCTATCAAATTTCTGGTCCTTTATTTTTTAGGGTTTAACAGTTAACAAACTTTTGGGGGTTTAGATATGTTAACATTTTTTTTCTGACTCCTTCCAATGTTTATTTAAGAAAATGAACAGAAATGAAACTAAAAATAATTCAGTTGTTCTATTTCCTCATTTGAAAGTTTGTTTTTTTACTAACTTCTTTAAATTTTATTGTTCCTTTTATTGTATTTTTCTTTATATCAAATCATATTCCCTTTATTTTACTATCAAGGTATGTATAGATCTAGGCTTCTGCATTTCAACTTATTGGAAAGGCTGTTTAGTTTGGATAAACCTGAAATTTTTCTTTGTCAAGGAGCTTATTTGTATGAAACTGTTTATAAAGAATTCTAGAAAATAAAACAGCAAGTAAATATCCACATTTAGGCCTCAAAGACCGAGGTTGCAAAATAACTCACTTTTCATTAGGTTATAGATCTGAGGCAGGAGGATTCTTTCATTTATTTCTTCATTGAGCAGGTAGTTAGCAAATATCTGTTGAGCAGAATAAATTATACTATATACTGTGTCATGTTAGCTTCCAACTGTTAAAGTCAGTGGGGAATTTTTGCTTGATACATATATAAGTAACAATGAGTAGTACTTTCCCAGACTTTAGTGTTTGCAAATATGTTCACCTGTCCAGCTTAATTTTGCTGTCTTTTGTTTATTTCACTCCTTTCTAGCCATGCTCACTCCTACCTAAATGAAAAAAAAAAAACATTTTTCATTAAAGAAAAGAGTTTAGAAATGAAAAATTTGAACATATTTAATCAAAGGAAAAAAGTCAAAATAAGTTAATGATAAAAATATTGATAAAAATATTGATACCGTAAAATGGCTATTAAATGAATCCAAACATTTCCATACAAGATATTGGACATCCTTGTTTAAAGAAATATGAAAATTACATACAATGAAATATTATTTGACAGAGTTCTGTTTACTGGTGCAAATGATGTCAATAATGAAGATGGCTCTGTAATGACAAAAGCATGTAAACTGGACTGCAGAATAGGAAATGAGCTCAGCACAATCTTGCCATCAGGTGAACTTAAATCCCATGAATGTGGTTATCTATTTTTTTTAATAATGCCACCACATTTTAATCAGAATACAATGGACTGGCTATATGTTATTGTATCAGCTCTGTAGTTTTCACATGGTGCAAAAAACGTTGGTTTTAAGTATTTATATAGTCACTCTTCCTACAATAATACGTAATAATTCAGTGAGCAGTCTTGGGCAGAATTTATTTGAATGGCTTACAAATTGTTTTAGACTTAAAGTTAATACAGGGGTCTGAAAAGCCCATCTAAATATTTCAGTGACACATTATTAATTTTTTTATAGAAATATTTACCAATTTAGACATTCATTAAATATGTCTCAGAAATGCCAAAGTAGTTAGTATTTGCTTCAGAATGCCTTATCTTAACCATGTAGGAATAAGTGATATATTATTTTTAATGGATGTTTTCTTGAACCTTTAAAGGATAAAACATACATTTTTAGAACTTGTGATACAATAAATGACAAAAGAAGTTATGTTATATTATGATGTCATGAAACATACGTAGGAGGTCTAATTCTTAAACTAGAAGAATCTACCTCTAAAAGTTAGGAAGCCCAGAGGTTTCAGTGAATACAGATGAAGTCTTGTATTGAGATATGTAGTGGGAGGGATGACGGAGAGTGTGGCAAATCTAAGAACATCCTGGCTTGCAGCATATGGGATTATGATCTAGAAGGAAACAAACTCATTTTTCTCTAAGAACTAAAGAGTAAACACCTGCATAATCTGCCACTATTTTAATATGCTGTCTGTTCCTCATTATGACTAATGAAACTAGATTTTTGTTGTTGCTAAAAGGTCGACATGGCTAGAAATGCTGTAAATAACATTCCCTGGTGGCACAGTAAGAAATGTAGCTTAGATAACATTTTGCATTGCTAAGACTGCAAATACTGAGGAATTTACCTAAAATAATTTCACACTATCTGAACTATAAAAAATAATGACATATAAGGAAATATTTGCAAAGTAATTTCCCTTGAGTTATGAGATTAATGTAATTAAATATATGTCTGCATGTACAAGTCTACGAAACTAATTTTTATTTCTTTATTTATATCATAGTTAGAAAAACCAGGTTTATGAATTGTATTTTTACTTATTGAGATTTGAGATAAATTACAAATTTAAGCAATTTGGAGATTTAAGAGGACTCTCATGAGAATATTTGCTTCTTAACAGGATCTGAAATAGACAATCAGCAGTTCTCCAGTTCTGAAGATATTTTGGGATAGAAATATAATTCATATAAATTTTTGATTGCCATTTTTGTTCATAATTCTTTTCTACGTCAGTTAAAGGGAGCGTTAGTTTTAGAGTGCAAGGAATACAACTAGAAAGCAGAGAGATGTGAATGGCTTAGTAATTTATTTAAACTATTTTGGAAGTAATAAATGAGACTGCTTTCATGAGTGAGATGTGATAAGAACATATATGTCATGAAACATTAAAAAACAAGAATGTTCGTATAGTGGAAGGCATCTGAAAATGGTGTTTTGCATGAGGCTGGTCTTGCCAGGATTCAGAGCAAGTGGACTATTGCTTTATAAGAGAAAAAGAAAGAAATCAAGTTTTATTTTCATGCCTACTATTTGTCTTTACACGAATATAGAATGTTTCTTCCCAGTGTCTTCTCACTGATTCTAAACATTTAATATTTAGAAAAGTGCTCTGTGTTTCAGAATCCTAATTTAATAAAAAGTAATAATAACGGCATCCAGTGGAAAAGAAAACCAGAGTAAAATGCCAAATACTGGTAAGTTTGTCTCTTCCTGTTTGCCTAGGGCAATCAAACAAACACAGTGAATTTTCCCTCCCTTGATAAAAAGTGCACTTAGAATTTTTACTGAAGTTATTTACAGATTACCTGTGCACCTCACTGGGTAGATCACTGCCTCAAGGTCAATGCCAGGTTAGTTTCTTTCTGAATCAAGTTCCATGCTCTGGGATGTGAGACAGCCAAACAAATGCCCTGAGAGATTTATTATTAATGAACATTAGATTAACCAGAATGCACAAGTAGGACTGCACAAAGGGGTATTCCTTTCACATTTAACCTGGTCTAAATTTACAAAGTGAAAGGGCATCAAGGAGAGGTGATAAATGATATTGCTTCGTGGCTTTACTATATTGCAAATCAATGCAAATCATGCCGGTTTATCTTTAAATACCCTTATGAGGTAGCTTGGAGAGATCTCTGCCCTTTTCAAGATGTGACAGATTTCCTACTTAAGAGCAAGAAAGTCTATTGCTGAAAAATATGCACAACTAACTGGAAAATATAACAAAGTTGCTTAACTCTGCTACAACTTTGGGATATCTGCATTAGTGATTTTAAGGTCTAATTTATCAATATCTAGCACTTTTATGTTTGAGAAGAAAAGAGCTTCTTGATTCTACTTCAAAACAGATGCTATATACTGCATCAGGACATGCAGAAATATGATAATTTGGCCTTTCCCCCCCAGGTCTTAGTGTGGTTACTAATAACCAGTGAATCAACCTAACAGAATGATGGAAGATATTTCAGTTTCCAGGGGGAGATTCTGTTCACCATCTTACATTAATTTGCATGTACTATAGACTGCCTCTACCAAGTTAATAAATTCATACAGGACTGTAGAGTGGTCTACCTATAATTAAATTCTACTTGTCCTTTACACATAGCAGTCTCTCCCCCTTACTGCTAACAAATTCTTCAATGAAATCTTCCAAAGCCTAAAGTTTTTATTTCTTCACTGGTTTGACAGAGTCCTGTGGGTAATGCTGCTGCTCTAATAACTGGAAACAGAGAGGAAGGTAACTATACTGTTCTTCTATCTGGCCACTAGCTTTGTGGGAAACCAGAAAGGAGACAAAAATGACTTCCAAAAACCCCATCTCAGGCAAGTACAAACTTGTGATGCATAGCAGGAATCACATATAACCAGGTGATATTCCTACTCCTATTTCTAAAGTTTCCTTTTGATTTTTAAGATTTCAAAATTAGCACAACCTGTGAGAATTTCCTCAGGGAAAACTTCAACTGGGAAAAATAGTAGTGACTGATGTTCTAGAGTTTATAAAAGTTCAAACATCGCAATGATTTTACTTATTAAAATTATCGACCTTATATTAAAAATACCTTTTAGAGGTTTCCAATTTAGGGTAATTGCCCCTTTAATTTTGAAAACAACTTTAGAGATGCAGAAGAGATGTGTTGTTATCCATAGACTAGTCATCTGTACATTTTAATATATGATTTTTGAGCCTAAATATTTCTCTCCTTGAATATTTTCCACTTCATAAGAAAAACAAGTGACTATCAGCAACAGAAAGGTCCTCATAAAACACAGGGAAGGGTTATCAAAAAAGTACTCATATATCTCAAAGACGCACAGAGTCAAAGCAATTGTCAGCAGCCATCCCTGGGAATGAATAATGCCTATCTGGATGTTTGCTTGAAGCTTGTTTTCAAGGAGTCTTCCTACCTTCACTATTTCACCTATAGTGTGGGTCATGCACGGTCATTCAGCAGCATTTTCCCTGCAAAGGTCAGGTAACATATCTGACAAACAAGACAATCTTCATGTGGGCAACATTTGTATGTGATAGATTTGGCTAGTAGTTAAGAATCTATAGTTCTCAGATACCATGCAATTACCTATGTTATAGCCTAAATTGTAAAATACGTGGGATTTTCTCACCTGGTCTATGATCCTCACAGACTTCTTGATTTGTAAGCTTATAGGTTCATTTCTCAATGTGCTTTTAACTTTTTCTAAATGTTACCCAATCCAAACTCCACAACAGTTCAAATACGGAACACTAACTCTTGGAACTAGTACATGACGGTGGGCCATTTATTTTATCTATCAAAGTAATTTGCTGCTACTATACTCACAGTCCCACTCAAACTGGACCTGATCCAGAGTGGCTTTGTTGCTTTCATTTATGACCTTGTTACTTTCACTTGGATCAACATATTGCAGCTACACCACTAAAAACAGAATCTAACCAATTTTCCTCCTTTTCAATATATTGGCAGAAAATTGCCTAAAATGATTGGTATAAATGTCTGCACATAGTGATGATGCTCAGATTTATATTTAGATTCAAGATGGGGAGATGTTTAGGGCATATCAATTCAGCAATAGATAGGTTTTGAGTCAATGTCATGAAATTTGTTGCATTTTTTTTTGGTAGCACATAAAGAAGAATAAGGTTTTTTGTTTGTTTTTAAAAAGAAAAAAATGCTTCGAAAGCTATATTTGAATAAATGACAGTTTTCAAGTTCACCTTTGAAAGGCTTATCAATATCCTATATAAATACCAACAAAACAGGCTGAACAGAGATTCCTTTGGAAAGAGCTTGAGCAAATCATTGAATTTGCCAATACCAGAAGACAACATCTAAATTCCAATCTCAAGGCAGTGTATTCTCTGATTTACCATGAGATTAGTGAACAGAGGACATTAAAGTATGCTTAAGTACCAACTAACACAGAATCTGGAAGTCAGATCTACCCTTGAGGAACTTCCAGAGGACATTCTAGAAGAGGTTGCTACTATTGATACCCAGGAGGGTAACTTTTAAATTGTTTTCATTGGTGTGGAACTTTTATGGACTTTAGGCCCTAGGAGCCAAAACTGACAAGGCATTGATGAAAAGGTGATATGAGAATTTTAATAAAAGTTGCAATAACCATGAAAATAGTGTCTTTAAAAATCTATGTACTATTAGTAACAATGCATGCATAGTGCTGGGCATTCATAACTATTTGGTCATAAAAATATGTGACTGTAATTATGACATTTACAGTCAACTTATAAAAATACATGTAATTCTGAATGGCAATAGTTAATCCCTAGCTCTAACCACAAGCCTAGAAGGATTAGCTTATTATGGCAAGGTGCAATGGATAATTACAAAATGGACAAAGATCTTACCCTCTTGAATTCAACATTCAAGAATGGCTATTATAGCATCATAGGAGCTTCACTTCATAATACTTCTAACCTCATTAGGTAAGACTGAAAATCTGTGGAAATAAATAGGAATCAAATGGGAAAGAACACTCACAGGATACAACCACAGTGAAGAATAATTCTTTCATAGAATATTCATGCACAACATTCAAAGAAGTTCATAATCCCTGGGAGAATTCATGGGATGACATTTAGGCCCACCTTTCTTTCGTTATATGTGCTTTAAGCTAGCATATGATTTTACCTTTAATCATAAGAGGTGAAGAATATAACTGTTACTCAAATTTCTTTCTGTAATTTAGGTGAGTGCCTCTTTGAAGCTTTACTAATCATGAAGAGTAGAACTCTTATGGTACTTTGTAATGCAAATTTAAATTCTGTTGGGAGGAAACAAATCCACATTCCAGTTTAAATTCAGAAAAGGTGTAATTTTTGCAAACTTTAAAATTTCTTACTTTAAGGAAAAAATGTGTTTCTACTAAATATATTATTTGAGGTATTTACCACAGGTTTCTTCTCTTCTAGGAGTTGATTCATCCTTTTCCAGCAGTAGATTAAGTTCCTAATTAGAATATTCTCAGTAATTTACAAATAACGGGAATAAGCTTGAAAAAACTAGGGAAAAGTTGCACACAAGTTGCCAAAAAAGATAGAGGTTGGGTGTTACCTGCAAATCATGATCTCATATTTTAGGATGTGTCCTAGCATTCACTAAATGAGACTCTTGGAAATATGTATTTCACAGTGAGTTTGGGAGGTCAGATGATGCTCTGTTAGATTCTTTCTGAGCCTAAATTATTTCTTAGGACTGAGTTGGGGTATTTTGGGTGGTATATTAACTCTTCCAGAACAAGAAATTCCATTTGGAGTAAATTATTGCTATAGTACACTGAAGAGTTACATGGTATCCTGGAAAAGATAATGTCCCTTCCAAAATTCTACCCACCTAGTCACTTGAACAGTGAGAAATTCACATTTATCTTAGTCGCTCTGATGCTTGAAGATAAAAACTAAAAAAGACCTATTTTTCTACATCCAAATAGACTGTCTATAATAGGTGGAGACATGGGGTTAGAACTGCCTGGGGGGTCATCAGCATATACCACCATCCCTGCATGTACCTGACAACTGGCAATCTTGATTACTTCTTTTAAATTATCCTGCCAGTCTTGTTTGTATGTGAAATTGTCCACAGTAATTAAGAAAAAAATGACCCAAATGGACAACCTTTGAAAAAGCTGGTGGACAGAGTATGACACACCACAGAAAGAAATGGATTAACAGTTAATGGAATTCTCTGCTGATTGCCTTCTGTTTTTAAAAAGGGATACAAAACACATTTTCATGAATCACGAGTACACTGTTAAAGAATCCCCCTCGTGCCCTCCCCCAAAACCCAGTGCATCGACACTGCTGCTTCAGATATGAGATCATGGTCTGGAGGTTTACTCTTGCCAAATATCAGCTCATCCTAGCAAAGTAGTTCAGGAGGCAAAAGTAGTTCAGAAGCCTAACTGTGACAGGACCTTACAATATTATAAAAGCAGTAACTATGTTTATAGAAATATTTTCCATACTTGATCTTTTCATATTCTACCCAGATGAACATAATTGAGAAGACACGGAAACTCTGTAAAATCAAGGTAGGACAAAACAAATTCCATTCAATAAAATATAATTTGGTTACATGGCTCTCATTTTAGAGACAATTCTCCTTTTCCTTAATATTCTGGCATACTCTTAATTTGTAAAAATACATTTGTTTTGTCATGTCACTTCATTAACCTATCGCCCAAATTTCCAAGAACTGCAACCAGGCTAGAATGGTTTGTATCTGCAACCAGCCTAGAATGGTTTGTATATCTTTTCTGAATTTAACTGAGCCCAGGATTTCATTTTATGTTTTTGGATTTTCACATTTTTAATTCTATGAAAATATAATAAATTTGCCGGGAAACAGTAGCTCTCTTCCAGGTGAAAGAGTTTACTAGCAGATTTTATATATCATGGACACTTGTTCAGTCCTACCTGTAAATGAACTTATTTTACTGCTTGGCACGGGAAAAGGCGTTTTCTAGTAATTTTCTGTGACAGGAAAAACAGCATTAATCAAGGAAAGCTCCAACAGACTGAGTCTATCTGCTGGGGAGCAGTTTTAAACCTTAACTCAATTAAAACAATTACTTTAGTATTTTTTGTGAGAGCGAATTCAGCAGTTATTACAGTTAATCCACCCGCTGTGGAGAGCTGTGGTCACCGGAGGGAGGAGGTGAGCCAACGGACAGACACTTTTCAGTAACAAAAACGATGATATGGCAAGAAGCTACCAAACGGTATTGCCGTAGTTAGAGTGACCGCTACTATAGTGAGCTTGGCCTGGGTTACTGTTCCAAATACTAATGCAAGGAGCACACTAGACTTGATAGGATCAGCATATCTTCCTTGCAGTAAGAACCAGTGGAGGTTGCATAATCACTACTGATGGCCCATTTCACTTATAAGAAGGTTCCTAGTTATGTCTCCTCTCTCTGATATTAATGATCTGTATCCCATGGCAGTATAGTTTCACCATCTGAGAACACTAACTATGGAATACCTCCTCTCTAACCCTCTCTCTCTCTCTCTGTGGGTCACACACACACACACACACACACACACACACACACCCTTATACACACAGGTGTAGACAACGTGTGTAAAGTGCTCATTTACAGTGGGTAAGCTCTCTGAAAGCAGCCAAATCAGCCTTTCTAAAAGACAGAGAACCAGTCAAAGCCAATGAGAAGTCATATCAACTATTTAGCTCTGCCATAAAATTTTAAGCCCTGTCCACATGGTAATTAATTCAATATGTTTTTGTTTTTTGGCTAAGTGATCCAAAGTAAGAATCTCAAAAACAGACAGCATAATGTATAGAATCAGATCACCTACCTCCTCATTTTGGTTATTGTACAGTTGAATGATGCTCTTGCTATTGAAACACTTGAATTGATTTTTGAATGGGCACTAACATATTTATATTTGGCTAAGGCTGATTTGACTTTCTGGAGAAAGGTCAGTTTATCTGGAAATGAACACCTCCCTTCACACAAATGTCAACACACACTAAAGACAAATCTAAGTATATGTATATATAGCATATATACATAAATGTACACATAAAATGGATTGGGAAGTCCTTTGGTTTAAATTTAAACAAGATTAAATTGTACTTCCCAGGTGCATAGGTTTCCTTTGACCAACCTTTTCAAAAAACAAATATGAAAAGAGCCATGACAATGTTGACGTTTATGTTGTTTTTTCCCTTAGATGGCGGCCCCCTTTCCTGTCTTCTCCATCTCTTCTAAGCATTTTCTTTTTAAAAATAGCTGGTTCCTTAAGCCTTCTAACACTCCATGGATTCATCCATTCCTTGAAAGAGCTCTAAGATCACATCCAGAAGCTTATCTTTAGTGGAGAACAAGGTAGCAAAGAACTTTTTCACCTTCTTTGATTCCCTCTTCCCCCCAAGAAGTGAATACCTTGGGTGTCATGATTAATTCGCTCTTGATCTGACTTGCCTGGTTACCCCTGGCCAGCCCAAGCAGTTGAGGTCTGAGCTCTACTTGCCCTGCATCGTTGTGCAATACTGGAAAAGAAAAATAATCCATTAGTCTACACCCTTCAGACTGTGGTGACGTGATCAGGGTTCTCTTGAATTTCTATGCATTCAATTTCCTCTCTTTCCTTTCGTTTTGCGCGTTTCTTTTTCTTGTGGTGCTTTTTGGAAGGGGGGAAAAAGGTTAAGAACACAGGTAAAATAACAAAACAGTGCAGAAGTGTGCAACCCCCGGTGAGCAGCAAGCATTTGAACAGTGTGAAGGTCAGGTTCGAAGGCACAAATAGGAGGGGGACCAACCCAATAAGAAAAGAAGTAACATTTTGCAAAATGGCTGTCCCATGCTCTTGCAGGGAGCTTTTTATACATTGTGTTCGGGTGTGCTCAGTTGCTAATACAAATGTGTAAAGCAGTGGTGCACAGTGGTCAATGGCAAAATTTAAAGTGTAGATAAGGCACAAGATAGAAATGCAATCCATGTCGACGTTCCATAATGTCATCAAGCCCAGAACGCCCAGCTCAATTGAGGTGACACTAAGAATTAGCCAGAAGTTTCCCAGAGGGTGGATCACTAGGAAAAATGTCAGGATTAACACCAAGAGAATACCAAAGCCTGCGATCAGAACAGGCACCGTGACAGACAAGCCATAATGGTCCATGAACACAAAAGAGGGGTTGAACACGATGAACCGGATGCTCTTTGAGAGGGACAGGGGTCTCAACTTTTCCAACACTTCTATGACTTCCTTTTGCTTGTCTCTGCTAGTCCTGGCTACCAGATACAGTCGGGAAGCAATGATATTGTTCTCATCCCCTGCCTTGGAGAAGATGATATCATTTCGAAAATGCTGGAATTCTGGCTTTTTTAAAAAGGAACTCTGCAGGACACTGATAAAGTCACTCTTGTTATTGGCACTGATGTTGCTCACTTTCAGGAAGTGGTAATACTGCTCCACCCAGGACACTGCAGTAAACCCAGTGCAGAGCTTCCGGAGGTCTTCCTGGACACTACTGTTCCAGTACTCAAGGGGCTCGTAGACATAGAATCCTATCACCGGGCTATAGTTGCTGAAATATTTCTGCTGAACGGTGGCATAGGAAACACTTGGGGAATCACTGGCTAGTAGATTGATGATGTTGGCTCTGTCACTGATTTGCAAGCACCCCATGAAGGAGAAGGAGGCGTAAATGAGATAGAGGATGACAACAAATGGCTTCACGTAGATATTGGTAATCCACTCATTGTAATGTTCACGGAGGAAGTGCTGAATGAAGTGGTGCTGGTAGGGATTGGTCTCATGATGGGATGTCTGTTGATGCCCATCACTCATCACTGTCTGGAACCACACAGGTTTGCGGTCCAGGTATTCTGCAGAAGGGATCTTACAGCAGAAGATGCTATGGTAGCGGTTTTGCTCTAGTTGGCCAGCGAAGACTAGACAGGAGCCAAAGAAGGAGAAAATGTAGAAGTAGTTCAACAGAATAGAGACACACATGTTCTGACAGAAGACCTTCACAGCCTCTATATTTGTGAAAGGGCTGGCTCCCATGCCAAAGGTGATGAAGTACAGGGAACTAGTCATGGTGTAGGTGACCATCACATCAGAGTAGGCATCTGCGACCCTGTCTTTGAAGGGCAAATTCTCTCTGGTCCTCCGCCATCCAGACAGAAGCTCAAATACTCCTTTAGTTCCGTGACCTAATTTAAAAAAAAGAAGAAGAAAAAGAATAATTATTTTTATTTCTTTCTATTGTTCAAGTGAAGTTCTTATAGATAATCTATACTAAATATCTATGCTAAATATCTGTGCTATGATCCTACTCTTAGGGTCTCAAATTTGGAGTTACACAACAGGATATATTTAAATTCATGTTTCCATTTTAATGAAGTCCAAATTTATTGGTATTCTGGGAAAATGAAACTTGCATTGTCTATTCTATTAGCTTGACAAGTTGCTAGGTAAATGTGACATTGTGATATGATTTTTGCTCCCTGCACACATATTTTCTCCCTGAATCGATCATTAAATGTCAAGGGTTGAAGTTACTGTTTGTGCATCTTCAAATACCAATCATCATGATTTTAGGGTTTGATCAACTAATGCATTGACCAGTATATACTAACCTCCTTTTCAAGCTGACTTACATGCTGATTTGACAAATTATAAGATGATTTTAAGCACTTAAAATTTTAAATTGGCTTTAAATTGATTTTTTTTTTTTTACAATTTTAATGATCTGTTTGGTGACCAAAGAGCTTAGGAACCAATTCTTACAGATTTGATTAACATTGGACAAACAAGTGCGAAGAGTCTTCCAGGTCACTTAAGAGGCAGGGCAAGACCTTCAGGGGCAGTGATCACAACAAGCGTTTCCTCTCGGCTCCTCAGAGTTAGAATGGGTGCTAACTAAATGACTGCTTCACTTACAAGGAACTCACACAACTCAACAAAAACAAAGCCAATAATCCAGTCAAAAAATGGGCAGAAGAGCTAAAAAGGCACTTCTCCAAAGAAAGAAAGCAAATGGCCAACAGGTACATGGAAAAATGCTCAACATCACTTATAATCAAGGAAATGCAAATCAAAACCACTATGAGATACCACCTCACACCTGTGAGGATGGCACACATTAAAAATACAGGCAACAACAAATGCTGGAAAGGATGTGGAGAAAAAGGAACTCTTCTACACTACTAGTGGGAATGCAAACTGGTCCAACCACAATGGAAAGCTGTATGGCAATTCCTCAAACTGCTAAAAATGGAGCTTCCATACGACCAGCAATACCACTTTTGGGAATCTACCCAAAGTACACAAAAACACTAAATCCAAAAGGATACATGCGCCCTTATGTTCATTGCGGCACTGTTCACGATAGCAAAGGTATGGAAGCAACTCAGATGTCCAAAAATAGATGACTGGATCAAGAAGATGTGGGACATATACACAATGGAATATTATTCATCATGGAAAGAAGATAAACACATGCAATTTGCAGCGACATGGATGGAATTAGAGGGGATCATACTCAGTGAAATAAGCCAGAAAGAAAGAGAAAAATATGGAATGGTTTCACTTATAACAGGACTATTGGGAAACCAAATAGGAGAGAGACACTCAGCGGTAGAGTGGGGGGGAAGGATAAGGGCACAAAATGGAGTAGAAAAGGACACAAGGGACCATGGAGATGGATCACGGGTGAATTGGTGGTGGGTTACCCAAGGGGAATACTATAAATAACAATAAGTATATAATATTATTCAAAAAAAAAGTGAATGGAGAATGTTTCTTTTTAGCTTACTTTTGTGCACCCTCTGATAAGCTTTGAGCAATAAACATTGCTTGAGGGCATCTACTTTGTGCCAGATACTATGAGATACTGAGTTGGTTTTCTTGACAGCTTGTAATATTCTACCACTTGTTTCTTACTTACAAAAAGCAGAAATCTTTTGGGAAAGTAAAGGGATTATATTCTTCCTGCTATTTCCCCCTTTTTCACTTTCTTGAATTACCTCTGTCACTTACCAACCACAATATATCAACTGGTAAGTAGCTTTCTAAGTAAGTAGAAATCTTTATAGGTCACTCTTGCCCTTGGTAAGTGTAGCAATACTACAAATATATCTTTTCTATGAATAGATCTAGGCTGTGCTTGGACTATGTTCCAAGAAATTCTTTAGACAAAAATAACTAGTTAAAAGCATGAAATAACCTAGTTCAAGAAAACTTGGAAAATGGACTGTGTGCAGCACCTGGCTTTTTGGGCTCCCAACTCACTCAGTGCTTTAACAGACATATTATAATGGTTGATGTCATGCTCTAATCACTGATTTTGTGTTGTTGATGGTTGACTTGCTTATTTCCCTTCTTCCATATTTTTATTAGGACTGCAATATGCACAATTCAAAACTTTATCAGCTTACCTCTCAACTCAGGTAGTCACGTGACTTACTCTGGACAATGCAATGTAACTGGAAAGCATCTAAGAATGTTTATAAGAAAACCAGGAAGAACTTTGTTCTAAACGGCATCATGGAGCTACCTATAAGAACTCTGCCCATTCTCTTCTTAAACTACCCTTAAAAAACATCAAATCTCCATTTGCCTAAACAACTGTAAGTAGAACTGTACTATGCAGCCGAACTGATTCCTAACCAGCAGTTTTTAGGTGAGTTAACATTTACCAAAAGCTTAGTTTACGGGGATTTAAGAATTCTTGCTCTTTAGTTAATTTGACTATAATATTTATAGATTTAAAAGTATATAATGGTAATCTTTGATTCTAATTACACATTGGTTCATCTATTTGGGGAATTTTTATTCATCACTAATTATTATTTCATGGAAGCTTTGCCTTTGCTGATGGTCACTTTTATGTAATACTGGGCATACTATGTAGGTCAGAGTGTGACTTTATATAGTACAAAGGGCTGTACTTGTGGGAAAATAATGCTAAACCACATTAAGCTGAATAATGACCTAAGTGTGACAGAGTGAAAACATGATTTCTAAGTTGTTGTAGACAGCATGCTTTATCCCATTCACAGACTTAGATATTTTCCAGGGTAGTTCTATTGTTATTCACTCATTCTTTAATCCTCAACATAATTTGGCCACATCATAGTAGTTCTAATCTATCACCTGATTCAGTCAGGGTAGTCTTTATACTCTTTATGAACCTGCCCATGGTCAGTCTTCTCCTCTTAGTCTTGTTCATGTGATCTTTTCCTGACTTTTAATACCTTCCCTTCACTGCTTGTCATAGTGAATTTTTATCCATTGGTCTGTTAAAGGTCAGCCAATTCATTTTCTATTCTTTAAACTCTTACTGCACTAGTAATTCATTTTCGCACTTTTAAGCATGTGCTGTTTTTCTCTGTAACCAAATGGTTTCCTCAGGATATCTTTATCTCTTGGGGTAGATGGCAAAATCTTCAAGATCAGGAAATGAATTTGATGCTACTTTTATATTCTGCAGAACATCTCACAAAGTGACAGACATCCAGAAGATGCTTACTCACCTGTTATTGAATTAAATCAACTATAATTATTGATTCTAGTGGGGAAAACATATTTTTAGACTACTTACACTAAATTGTATTATGCATCTTTAAACCCATATTAATGGTGTCCAGAAGAGCTACGTACTTTTTCAATTCAACCGAAAACATATGTATTTAGTATTTGTTGCACACAAGAATCTGTTTTCTCATGTATAAAATATTAAGGAAAACAATAAACAATCTTTCCCAACATCTGCCAGGCTAGAAGGTCACTTTTACTTAGGTAATTCTGAGACAGATATTATAGCTTCTAATATATATAAATTTTAAAAGTTATCCTGTACATGGTAGAATGTTTCCTGGTCTTTCTGTTGGATGCCAGAAATATACTTTGCCACAACCAAATATGTAAACACACACTTAATCAACTCTTTCTGGTCATAAAAACAGGAATTTTCTCCACAATATCAAATAGTGTTACCTAGTTTTGCCCACATTGAGTATTAAAATCTTGTTTGTGATAGTCGGCATGTTTTAGACATCCTCTATTGTCTCTCTCTCGATATGTGTGTGTATATACTTTCTAAATACATATAGATATATACACACATGTATATGGGCACATGTATGTGCACATGCATGTGATCATATGTAAACAAAATGTGTATATTTATAAATATATATACACACTAGGTTTTTAAAAGTTTAACTTTATATAGAACTTTAAAATAAACTGTCAAATATGGCAGAACGCAAACTCTGGAACAAAACTGTAAGCCCTATATACATTAAAATATGTATAAACTACACAACATTTTTGAAAATCATACATGAGAATCTGTTACTAAAAAGGCGGTAGAGATGGGTCTGTAAAGGCACTGCTGATAACTAAAGATGACGAATGTTTTAAACATTTTCTAATTCTTATGGTGTTTAATATACACTTGGTAATTGATGTGTACTATTTTTAATTAACTCTCATTTAGAATAGGTGATTATTGGGCCTGCCTGGTGGTCTATGGGTTAACTCCCAGCATTAGCATGGCCCGAGTTTGATCCCTGGCCAGGTTGCTAAACCACATATGGCACAGCAGATCTCTCCTGTTTCGCCTGCTGTGTCCCTCAGCAGTGTATTACAGTAGATCCATTGTTCTGCTCCCCACTCTGTCTCTGGTGAATCCTCTCAGCCCTTGGACCTCCAAGCCCACACCGCAGTTCTTCTAAAGAAAATTTAAAAAATAAAAAAAAGAAAAGAAAAGGTGATGATCACACCCTACAAAATTGCTCCATTTATAAAGGATGGCCAAGGCTTTTGCTTTCTGGTCACTATATAGTCTCTATAAAGTCATAGGATAGGAAGCTAATCAAACAGTATTCTACAGTTTGACCTTGTGAGGTCAAACTTTTTTTTTTTTTTTTACTTACCTGGAAGCCTAAGAGTACGTGGCACAGTGGGGATGGGTGTGTGTGTGTCCTAGTTTCAGAGTACACTTAACTAGGAAGTGAATTGTCTTGAAATGGTGCCATTCTAATACAGAATGAGGCAGGGTAAAGCAGAGAAGAGAGACAAGGTATTACAAGGAAAAGAGGAGTTTAGCACTTAGCAGGAATTTAGCCTCTTTTTTAAAATTAGCTTCTTAATAAGAAAAAATGTAATTTGATAATTGTGATGTGATTTATCATGAGGAACATACATTTGGTCTTTATTCTGTTTCTGGTACAGAGCTCCTAAAACCCTTAAGATTTCCTCAATGATGAGCACAACAAAGGTGTCTTGTTATGTTAATGAGGCCAGAGGTTGAAAAGATGACCAATAGCTAATGAGTCAATCAAGTCTCTCTATGTAATACCACCTCCATAACAGCCCAAAAGGATGGGGTTTGGAGAGTTTCCAGGTTGGTGGACATGTGAAGGTGCTGACACGTAGTACACCTGGAGCGGTCATGGGAACTCTACACTGTGTCCCACACTGGAACCTATGCCTGTCTTCTTTCTGGAAGATCTAGAGTTAAATTCTTTTATAATAAATTGGAGGGTTTTAGTGAAGAACAGTCTCTGAGTTCTGTGAGTCACTCTAGCAAAGTAATGGAAGCCAAAGTAGGTGTCTTTGGAACCTTCGAGCTATAGCCAGTAGGTCAGAAGAATAGGTGACGACCTGGACTTGTCACTGGCACTTGCATGGTGGTCGTAGGGACTGTCTTATAGGACTAAATTTTTCATCTGTGAGATATGATCTTATCTCTGTAGACTGTGTTAATTGAGTTAAATTACAGGACCAACCATTTTCTGACATTTATTTGTGGTTTGGGGGAAAGTATGCCAGCCTCCCATTCACACACACTGTAATGGGTATCAGAACCCTTTGTAGGAACAGATTCTCACTGTATGATCTTCAGATCTGTTGTATATTTTACATATTTCTTAATGCATAGGAAAAGGCATATAGTCTTGTTCCGGGATTTGCATACTGTCATTTTTAAGAATGTTTTATTTTGTAGTTTCGTTTTTAAAAATCCAATATATGGGCCTCCCTGGTGGTGCAGCTTTTGGGCACTGTGCCGTGGAGCTGTCAGCAGTGGCAACGCAAGTTCGATGCCCGGCAGGGGAGATTCCCACATGGCGTGGCAGACCTTTCCCGCCTTGCCCGCTGCTCCCCTCAGCAGTGTATTTCCGGTGATCTGCCTGTTCTGCTCCCCACTCTGTCCCTGGGGAACCCTCTCGCCGCCCATGCCTCTGGCTTGTCCCCCAGCTTGTACGCATAAATAAATAAATCTTTTTAAAAAATCCAATACGTTTGTGTATATACACACATTTGTTCCTACATATACAGTGTGTTATATACACATGCACACACATCTACAAGCAGATGTATATATATGTACTTGTGCTGAGAGATAAATGTGAGAGAGACCGACACACAGAGGGGAGAGAGAAATAGTGATAAGAGACAGGGGGTGTTATAAAGCCTACTGGATATTATAGCCACCATTTTAATACTTAAAGTGGACAAACTGGGAAAGTAACTCTATTTAATATTGTGGCTAGTAGCACATGCCCCAGAGCTAGACTGTTTTAGCTTAAATTGCTGATCTCCTAATTCCTAATGCTGTGAATTTGGGCAGGTTTTTTTTAATTGTTATTTATATCTTTTACATATTGTGTATTCCTCTTGGGTAACCTACCACCTATTCACCTGTGACCCATCACCATAACCCCTTGTGCTCTTTTCTACCCCATTTTGATTCCTTAACCTCCCCATCCCTCGCTGAGTCTCTCTCTTGTTTGGTGCCCCTATATCTCATCTCAGTTTCTTCATCTGTATAATGAGGTAACATGGGACCAAGCACAAAGGGTTGTTGTGAGTTTTAGCTAAGTTAACATATGTTCTATGTTCTACATGCTGTATTATAGGGAAAGCTCAGTGCAGGTAACTGTAATATGTTTGCAGGAAGAATGTTAGAAATCATTTGACCTGGGGTGCTAGCTTCTGAATCCAGTTTGGTTACTGCTATGTTATCACCACAGTTGAGTTGGCTTTTGGAGGAGAACCCAGGAACTCTTTGTCGACTTTCCTTGTCGCAGGGCCTCGGTGCTGCCAAGTGTTGAAGTTCCGTTGCAGAGTCCACGCACACATGCACATCTCCACACAAGTGCAAGTACATGCACACACACAACCACACAGAGTGACTTGCATTGTTGCTCTCGTCCTCTCTGTAGTATTTCCATTAAGAGGGAAAAAGACTACCAGGAAGCTTTTTCATTTTCTCCTCAATGCTTTCCATGTCTTTCAAGTTTAATGAAATGTCTACGCATTGTTTTTGAGAAAGAAAATAGCAGCCTACCATCTGGGTACTCTCAAGGAGGCCCTGGTGTTGCCCAGAGCTGGTCTGGCACTCACAGTTGGGCTTAGTATCCTACTGATCAGAGACCATTTAGCAGATGCATCAGACAAGATCACTCTGTAAATGGGATGGATTGAGACAAAGCAAGTCCACTCTATAATCATGACTGAGAATAAACAAAAGCGAGCATTGTCCAACATAAAAAATGGACCACACATCTCATCAAGAATAGTGAAAGAGATTGTTGTTTCTTTACAACAGCAGTTTAGCCTTGCCTTGATCTTTTCACTTTCTAGATATAAGAATTAAGATAACTGATGATAGAATCATCCTCTCTTCTTGATGTTAACCAGCCATGCTTCCTTGGGCCCTCTTCCAAATGATATAACACTTGCAAAAAAATCATAATAAGCTATTCTAACAGCTTCTTCCTAACCCTTGGTCCTATTGGTATGTGTTCTTCCTTGTTGCACTAAATCTATACATTCAGATTCGTTCAATGGTAGCAGTATTCCTGCTGCTTTTGTTAGAAGGCATTGACATCTTATGACAAGTATTTTTGGAAAAGGAAAGAAATTAAAACTTGTTTTATTGCTGATAACTTTATAAATTTATTTCTTTGGGTACAGGAATCAAAACATGAGCTATGAGTGATAACTAAGCTCTGGAAGATTCATATTTTCAAATGGTGCCACTAATGAAAGGATGGCTTTCTGGTGGAAATATTATTTTAGCAGCATTCTCACTGAGAAGAGAATGCCAGTTGGGCATATGGCAAGTGGGAAGATAACATGGATATTAATATAGGACAAGGGAGGAGGAGCCCTGTGGAGCTAAAAAGTCATTGTTTCAGCAGAGAAGAGCAATGACTGCAAATATGGGTATTGGGACTGAACAATCTTATAATTATCATGAGAATTGGGTTGGAAGTTCATAAACTCAGAACGAGCACATGTTTAAAAGGTCGAGACCTAGAATAAGGTATTATATCAAAGAAGAAGTTAGTAAATACAAGAACTTGTAGGAAAGAAATTTAGTTATTGTTTATTGACTTGAATATATTTTAAAGAACAAAATTTAGACTAATTCATTTGGGGGATATTTCATGAGTGTTTCTCACCAGGAAGATAAAATTTCATCTCTTTGAAGTGTAGTAACTCTCATTTGTCCCACTTGAAAACCACATTACATCCATATGTCTGAATTTAACAGTTCATTAATTACAGGCCTTGGGATCTTCTGTGAAAACTAAGATGATGATGATTTAGGTTTCTGTAACACCAAGAACTACAGAACATTTTTAAAATGTTCTATTTGATCATTAGGAAACATATTTGAATGGAAGCAATCTTACTTAACAAATTTAAATTAGGTACAGTTTTGGTTTCTTATAAATATCTTTTAAGAGAAAACTTCAACGTGTAGCACAAATGCTTAAAAGCATTATTCTTCAAAGAATGGGTTTTCTAGGAGCAATATTCAGTGTTTTCTGTCTTTTTCACTAATGTAAGTGAAATAAAGACATTCCATGGATTGAATTCTCCCTAAACAGAAAGGCCTGAAGCCAGAAGAAACTCAACTAACCAGAACACTTAGGAATTGGATCATCTGATCATTTGAATATCATTAACTTAATCAACTAGAGCTCCCTTTTTGATTGAGCTTTTATTGGTTGATTAGCTTCATTGGAGAAGATCTTTCTAAAATACATTAGACCTGTATTCCTCTTCTGTACCCAGTCCTTAAAAAGAAAAAGACAGTATGCATAGAAATTAAAAAATTGTACTCTGGAATTATACATTTTGGTTCCAGTTTTGGCTCCATAACTGTGTGATGTGTGACATGTGATGTAGAGAGATGAGCCCCTCCTTCCTAGTCTGGAAAATGGGAATAAGAAATAAAGTAGCACTTATTTTAAGGGACAAATATGAAATGAGATAATAGTTGCAATGTGCTTAGAACAGTACCTGGCACACAGTGAATGTTATTTACTATTCTTTGTGGAATAATATACTTCAGCCATCATTATATAAGACACCAATGACCTGGAAGCAATATGGTGTATTTGGTTAAAGCACTGACTTCTTTTGATTTAAGCATATTCATAGTCACCTGTAAGATGTGTGACCTTGGGCAAACTAATAACTCTGGACTGGATTTCACAATCTGTAAAATGTAGAAAACAGCAATGTCGATCTCAAAGGATTCCTGTGTTAAAGGAAACATAGACACATGAATCCCCTAGTACATGTATCTGGCATATAATGAGTGTGCCTTCAAATATTAACTGTTATTAGGTAGTATTATACAGTTGGAGAAATGTGGGAGTTTGGATTGAATGTGTACCAGACACAAAGCAAAGTTCAAAATTTTTCTTCTCTGATTATTATTTTGAAATGTGCCTTTTTTGTTTTCAGAAGTTTATTGTGGGAAAATACCACTTAATATAGGGTTATAGTTACCCATAGATTCCACTAACTGAGGCATTACATGTGTATGTTCTTATTTGGAATAAGCTGCTGGAGTTCTCATTTAGCATGAGAGAAGCTGAAAGGATGCTTTTCAGCCACTAGTTTATCCTACAACTCAGAGCAAAACAGTCACTTCGAGGATAAAACAGCAGATCTCGGGACTGAAACTGAGCCTGTGAGTCGTCAGCCTGTGGGTCAAGGAGAAGTTTTTCCAGAGGGTCCTCTCAAAGACTAGTACTGATATCATTTGGATGTATTCCTGATGAGTACAGACTTCCTGTATTTCCCTGTAATCTGTTTCCTTTCAGCAGTCTGCCGTTTAGCTTGGCCTTATCCCAACTTCAGTGTATAAACAGGAATTATCCTGGAAAATGTTAGGTGTTAATTATTGAAGGCAGGTGATAACAGATGATGGGTGGGGCAGACGGCAGCCTGGAGAGGAATCTCAAGCACAGACTTGTATTTATGCCAAATTCCCGCTGCTAACTAGATACCTTTGATAACATCCTCTTCATGCCACTTTTCTCATGTGAAGAACAGAGAATGCAAGTACATACCTGAAAGTGTTGCTGTGAATGATAAAGAGATAATCCACATAAAGTGTTTACCACAGTCTTAAACACTCAGCATATATTAGCCATCGATGTTTTTCTAGTGGGTGAACAGTTCATTTGGAGTCTTAGTTATATGCTCACAAAGTACTACAAACCATTTCTGCATTATGTTTCGAAGTTATCAGTAGAAATGACAGGTGATCATGCTGACATGCCATGCCACCAAACATAGCTTCAGTAAATGCAAATTATCAGAAACTCGTATTGCATTCTCACGATAAATCTTATTCCTTCTTTCTGTCTTGAAAATCCTCCTGGATTTTCCATTAGTCAGACATTGTTTGTCATTTTCAATGATCAAAGATTAATCAATAAACAATACAATGTCACTAATCAGCAAGGGAATGCAAATTAAACCCACAATGAGATATCACCTCAAACCTGATAGAATGGCTGCCATCAAAAATAAAAGAAATAAGGTTTAGTGAGGACATGGAGAAAAGGGAACTGTTGGTATGAATATAAATTGGTGCAGCCATTATGGCAACGCAATGGAAGTTCCATAAACACTAAAAAGAACTTCCATATGATTCAGCAATTCCACTTTTCGGTATTTTTCCAAAGAAAATTAATTCAAAAATCTGTCTGCATGCTGGTATTCAATAATCAAAAAATGGAAACAACCTAGGTGTCCATCAATGGATAAATGAATGTGGCATGTATACATGCATACCATGAGATATTATTCAGCAATAAAAATGAAGGAAATCTACCATTTTTTTTCTTTTTTTTCAAGCATCATGACACCTCATTTCATGCAGAATAAACACCGCTCTGCAAGTTAAAAGTTGACTTGAAATTCGTTATATCTTTGTCACTGATCAATGATGCTGATTAGTAGGTATGTTTATAAGATTATTTGCAAAAAAACCTCTAATATTTTTGATTGTAGTATTGTCAAAGAACCTCTGAGATGTAGTTTAACCACTTCTGCTTATAAATGAAATATACTCCATTTCTATTTATTTTTAAAAATTCTGCCATTTTCAACAACATGCATGGACCTTGAAGGCATTATGCTAAGTGAAATTAAGTCAAACAGAGAAAGAAATACCATATGATTTCACTGATATGTGGAAGCTAAAACTAAAATCCAACTCATAAGTAAATAGATCAGACTAGTGGTGATCGCCAGAGACAGAAAGGGAGTGGAGGGGTGGATAAAATGTGTGAAGGTGGTCAAGACATAAAATAATTATATGTTCTGGGATGTAATGTACAACATGGGACTAGAGTTAATAGTACAGTATTGTGCATTTGAAAGTTGATAAGAGAGTAAATCTTAAAAGTTCCTATTATTGGAAAAACGTTAAGTATGTGTGATGATAGCTGCTAACTAGTCATAGATATTTGTGAATATATACATATATTGGATCATTATGTTGTTTGCTTGAAATTCACAAAATGTTATATGTTAATTATAAATCAATTAAAAAATGAATAATAATAAGTCTGATGAAAACCCTCCCAGATAGCTACGACTATAAAATAGCTAAATGGACTCTAGGGAGTGATGATTTTTGGCCATGTGACCATCAGGAAATTTAGGCAAGTGATTTGAACGTTTCCAATCCTTAGAAATATATGAAAACTCTAGGATTATTTCAGCAATTAAAAAATTTAAAAAAAGGTTAATATTGTTTCTTTTCTGAATACTTTCACCTATAATTAATACCCCAGGGTACAAAAATGTAGAAGAAAGAGCTGATGAACGAAAATCAGTAGTTTTTAAAGTTTAGACACTTTCTGAAATTTCTCAAGGGGTAGACTACAATAATACTAGGATGGGAATCATCGATAATATGACTCTCAATAACATGATTCTCAGGGAAATAGATCAACTAATCTGAAGATATTAATTAAGCACCTACTATATGCACATTGTGATACTACCTGAGAACACTTTTTTTTTTTTATATATCCAACAAATGAATTTTCTGTTCTGTTACATCTGAAATTGGAAAAGTTCTTCTATATTTAGAATTGAAATTAGTCACATTGAGATTTCTAACACTTGCTCCCATTAGTATCGTTTGGAATATATGTCAATTATTCTATCTTGAACCCAAAATTTAAATATTGGAGACAATAACATTGTACCTTCCATCTTCTCTAAGCAATTATATTTCTTTAGGGAGAGAGAAATATCCATAATTTGAAGATTTTGTGCTCCTTCAAGAGATACAAGATAAAATGCTAAAGCAGAACATCAAAACAGACACAGGGGGCCTCCCCAGTGGCTCAGTGGTTAAGCGCTGTGCTGTGGAGCTGTCGGCAGCGGTGACGCGAGTTCGACGCCCAGCTGGGGAGAATCCCACATGGTGCGGCAGACCTCTCCTGCCTCGCCCGCTGCTCCCCTCAGCAGTGTATTTCTGATCTGCCTGTTCTGCTCCCCGCTCTGGCTCTGGTGAACCCTCTCGCCGCCCCATGCCTCTGGCCTGTACCCCAGCTTGTATGTATAAATAAAAAATAAATCTTTAAAAAAAAAAAAAACAGACACAGGGCTGGAACGTCTCTTTTGTGGTAAGGCTATAAAATACACATATGTCACAAATCATAGGGTTTTCACACAGATTTCTTCCTTATAATGCACTTAAAGTTTTTTTTATTGCCCTTCTATTGTTCTTGTCATTTCACATATTTTGCCAACTCACATATGCTTTTTATCATATGAAGAAGTTCCTTTTACTCCTAGTCGAAGAGCTTTTATCATAAAACAGTGTTTTAGTTTGTCAAATGCCATTTCTGTGCCTTTTGATAAAATCAAGTAGTTTTTGACCTTTTTTCTACTTCTGTGTTTTGTTACATTAATTGATGTTTAGATGTTAAACCACTCTTGCATGTATGGGGGTACTTTCCACTTGGTCATGGTGTACAGTCCTTTCTACATGTTGTTGAATTGGGTTTGCTAATATTCTGTTGAGTAATTTTGCATTTATATTCATAAGCGATATTGGTGTGTAGTTTTGTTTCCTTACATTGTCTTTGTATGGATATAGAATCAGGCTAAGACTGGCCTCAGGGAATGATTTTGGAGGTGTTCTTTCCTTTCTAAAATTTCTTAAGTACAATTTCCTCCTCTATCTCTCTCTTCTCACCAGGTAACCTCCTTCATTTTGTTTATAAATTACAGCATATCTAAATTTGCTCATCATTCAGTACTTAGGAAAGTATCTGTGTGATTTGAACCAATTTATTCTCATCACAAACAGTATTTATAATGCTCCCACATGATTTCAACCAATTTAGTTTTCCCATGAGAGAAGTCAGGTGAGCAATAGAGAGAGATGGTGTGTTTGCAGATGTGTAAGCAGTTAAGCACAAGGAGGGAAGAAATGCTAGCGGTCACTTAATTTCCAAGGAGCAGAGTTAGATTCTTAGATAAAAAACAAAACTCAGTATTTCATAGATCATTATGTTTTTTGGTTATTGCTTTTATATTTTGCTTTACTTTTTTGACTTTAGGAAAGCAGTCTTCATACTTAATCTTCCAAATCTTGTTTGATTTTTTTCCCTTTCCATGATATTTTTTTCAGCTCTTCCCATCCTTCTTTTTTCTTCCTTCTTTTTTAAACTTAAATTCGCTACTACTAGCTTGAAGTAAATTCAATGGAGATAACCAAATGATGTCTTAAAAATAATACAAACAAGTCTGTAACTAGAATTAGGGTGTTATCTTATTAGCTTAACTCACAGTTTCAGTTTTCTATTGTGAAAACTCTGGGGAATTAAAGATTTTAAAAGTAGCAGCAACAACACATTAACTTGTCTGACTCTATATGAATTAACATCTTTTGACTCTTTGCAATACTAGGCTCTACTGAAATGCTTCATTTCAAATACTATAAATTATATTCCTTTCATTCCTAAATAGTTGCTATATATCAAGATTTTTTTCCTAAAAAAATCAAATTCAACAAGTATTTATTCAGTAACTAGTGTGTTCTAGGTATTGAAATACTAGAGAGGAAGAGAGTTTTTTTTTTTTATTTTGAGGGGTTTACAGTCTCAGTACAATAAGGTATACATTTAAGAAATACTTTAGTAAGAATTTAATATACTTCAATTCAGGGGAACAGGTATATGTTGTTTACCTACATTATTCAAGGAATTGCATGCCAATCAGAGGAAAAACTAGGAGATGAGTGAAAAGAAGAAATGGGAAAGGCAAGAATACTATATCCTCCAAGGCTCTCTTTCAGATATGAGGGAGAAATAAAGGGCTTCTCAGACAAATGAAAGACCTACTCTACACTAGGCCTACCTTACAAGAAATATTGAAAGGAGCTCTACTACCTAAATAATAAAAAAAAGTCCAAAAACCTGAACAAGGAAATAAATACATGGAATCATAATACTTAGACAAAATGGCTATAGCAAATCCTCATCTATTAAGAACACCCGTAATGAAGGTAGACTTAGTACAACTCTGAAAAGGCATCAAGTGGCTAGAAATATTAAAAAGCAAAACCCAAAACTATATGTTACTTACAAGAGACTCCTTAAGCTATAGAGACAAACATAGACTAAAATCAAGAGATGGAAACTGGTTCTACAAACCAATGGAAAGCTTAGAAAGAAAGGAACTGTTTTACATGTATAATATAAAATAGACTCCCACCTAAAAAATGACAGCGAGAGACAAAAATGAACATCATATGTTGATTAAGAACCAGGAAGACATAGCAATTATCTATCTAAGCAAACAATGGAGCAGCAAAAAAAGTGCATAAAGGTATAGAAGCTATATAATTACATAAAGCTATATAAGCTTCCTATAAGCTAATATAGGGAGACATTGGTGGTAGCACAAGATTAGTAGGGGACTTCAATACCTCACTCAAAGCAATAAAGATCATCCAAACAAAGAATCATAAATGAAACAATGGCTTGAAATGACAAAATGGATGAGATGGATTTAATATATACCGAGCATTCCAATCACAACCATAAGAATACACATTCTTTTCAAGTGCTGATGAAAAAAATAGCAAGGATAGACTTTATTCTGAGACACAAAACAAGTCTTTATAAATTTGTGAAGGTTTAAATCACATCAAGCATCTTTTCAGCTCATAAAGATATGAAACAAGAAATCAACCAAAAATAAAAAAAAAAGGAAGCGTGAAAGCCACAAATCTGTGAAAAATAAAATAAAAACATGAAAAACATGTTACTGAACAACTACAGGGTCAATAAAGAATCAAAGATAAAAAAAAATCTAAGATGAATAAAAAGGAAGACATGGTCTATCGGATAAAATGAAAGCAGTATTAAGAGGGAAGTCGATAGCAATTCAGGCCTACCTCAGGAAACAAACAAAAATATCTCAAATTAGATATCTAAATTTATTGTTTTTGTTTCTTTTTCCTAAAGAAACAAAAAAATGAAGATGAAGTGAAAACAAAAGCCTGTAGATAGAAGAACACATTAAATATTGAAGCAGAAATTAATGAACAAGAAATTTTAAAAATCTGAAAAATCAATGCAACCAAAAGATGATTCTATGAAAAGATTAACAAATTAGAGAGAGACTTAGCTAAACTCATGAAAAAGAAAAGAGAGAAACCACAAATAAATATAAGAAAAAACGGAGAAATTGCTGCAGAAATACATAAGACTATAAGAGAGTATAATGAGCAATTATATACAACAAATTGGACAACTTGAGGAACTAAAAAAATTCTTGGAAACACAGAACATCCCATTACTGAATCACAGAGAAGTAAATTTATAATTATATCAAAGAGAATCAAGTACACTGGGATTCATTAAACAACGTAAGAAAGATATGCATACCCAAAACTAAGATATTTTTGAAAGAAACAACACAAAAAGTTGGAAAGGTATTCCATGGTTTATTTCCTAAAGTAGTATACAAATTCAATGCAATTCCTATCAAAATCCCAAAGAATTTTTTTTTCTTTTTTTTTACCTGCCAAAAACATTTTTAACAGATGTGGGAAAAATTATTAAAATTTACTAGAACATCTGTAAAGACACATCCCAAAAAGAGAAGGAAGTCAAGGAAAAGATAATCAGATGGAACTACATCAAACTAAAAAAGCTCTGTACAGCAAAAGACACAATAATCAAAACAAACAGACACCCTACTAATTGGGAGAAAATCTTTGCACACAACACAACTCAACAAAAACAAAGTCAACAATCCAGTCAAAAAATGGGCAGAAGAGCTAAAAAGACACTTCTCCAAGGAAGGAAAGCAAACGGCCAACAGGTACATGAAAAAATGTTCAACATCACTTATAATCAGGGAAATGCAAATCAAAGCCACAATGAGATACCACCTCACGCCAGTGAGAATGGCACACATTAAAAAAACAGGCAACAACAAATGCTGGCGAGGCTGTGGAGAAAAAGGAACTCTTCTACACTGCTGATGGGAATGCAAACTAGTTCAACCACTGTGGAAAACCATATGGCGTTTCCTCAAATTAATAAACGTGGAGCTACCATACGACACAGCAATACCACTTTTGGGAATCTACCCAAAGGACACAAAAACACTAATCCAAAAGGATACATGCACCCGTGTGTTTATTGCAGCACTGTTTAGAATAGCAAAGATATGGAAACAACCCAGATGCCCAAAAATAGATGACAGGATCAAGAAGATGTGGTACATATACACAATGGAATACTATTCAGCATGCAATTTGCAGCAACATGCATGGAACTAGAAGGGATCATGCTCAGCGAAATAAGCCAAAAGGAAAAAGAAAAATATTGAATGGTCTCACTTATAACAGGAATATAGGGGAACCAAATAAAAGAGCATCAACCAGCGAGAGAGAGGGGGGAAGATTGGGGCTCAGAACGGGGGAGAGGGGAGCACAGGGGAGTGTGGTGACGGTTCACAGGTGAATTGGTGGGGGAAACCTATGGAGAATATACAGTAATGTAAAAGACACAAATAAAAATAACAAAAAAAAATTACTAGAACAAAAGTGAACTGCAAAAATCACTGTTGAGAAAAAAGAACAAAAATGGAGGTATTGTGGTCCCCAACTTCAAAATATACTACACTGTGATAGTAATTAAAACAACTTGGTGTTGTAATAAAAACAGACACACAGATCAATGGAATAGATTTGAGAACCCGGGGGGAAAAAACCCACACTTATGAACAACTAACTAATAACAGCAAGGAGAGTCTCATCGATAAATGGTGTTGGGAAAACTGGACAACTACTTGCAAAAGAATTAAGCCAGACCACAATTTAATACCATATACAAAAACTAAATCAAAAAAAGATTAAAGTGTAAGTGTAAGTGTAAGATTAAAGTGTAAAAAAAGATTAGGTGTAAGATCTGAAACCACAAGATGCATAGAAATAAACATAGGTCATGTACTCCCTGACTTTAGCCTTACAGATGTATTTGGGTACTTCAATGGAAAGGGAAACAGCAAAAATAAACATATGGGACTACATCAAACTAAAACACTTTAGTATAGTGAAAGAAACTTGGGTTAAAACTGAAATACATCCCACTGAAGGAGAGCAGATATTTGCACATCATATGTTCAACAAGGGATTAATATAAAAATATACAAAAAGGAACTCATCAATAATAAGCAAAGCCAATACATAATAGAAGGTCTGAAAAGACAATTTGAAAAAAAAAAAAGGAGAGAGATATAGATAGCTAAAAGGCTCATGGAAATATGTTCATCACCTATTGTTTTTGTAGGAAATGCAAATCAAAACAACAATAAGATATCACCTCACATCTGTGAGAATGGTTATTATCTGTGAGGAGAAAAGACAAATGTTAGAGAAGATGTAGTAGAAAGGAACATGTGTATACTGTTAGAGGGCATTCAAAGTGGGGCTGCCATTATTGAAAGTACTGTGGACATTTGTCAAAAATTAAAGGATAGACATTCCATACAATCATGTAATCCCACTTTTGGAATTATTTTTGCCCTCAAAATATCTACTCTGCTTCAAAAAGCTACATGTACTCCTATGACTTCTGTGCCACTATTTACAATAATCAAAACTAGGAAATATCCTAAGTTCCCATTGATGTACAAATGGATAAAGAAGATATGGTATATATACACAATAGAATACTACTCAGCTATAAAAGATGTTGTAATGCTGCCATTTGCAACAACATGGATGGATGGATCTAAAGGAAATTGTGCTTAGTGAGATGGGACAAAGTCAAACCCAGCATGATTTCACTTATATGTGGTATATAGAGAAAACAAAGAAACAGATGAACCAGACAAAAATTTTAGACTGCAGACCAATTAGTGGTTAGCAGAAGGGAATGAGGAATAGGGATGGATAAATCAGGAAAATGAGGACAAAAGTATGTGAATCATAAATTTGGACTTTTAGCAATAAATGTAATGTAGTATATATGTATCTCACATGGACACCTACAACTTATGTCAAGTTATAATGCAATGATGTGTCAAAATAAAACAAACATTCTTGAAACAATATTTATCAGTCACAAAATTTAATATGCCAGAAAGACATAAAATAAACACAGAAGTAAATATATTATTACGGAAGTACTAATGCTATAATAGAAACTAATAGACCAGGGGAAAGAACAGGGAATTGTGAATAAAAATTATACAATTTATAAGGGCAGGTTAATGAAAATGCCAGTTGAGTTGAAACCTGAGGGTGAATGAGACAGAAAGAGCAACGGGTTAAGCGCAGCACTATGAAGCTATCCAGAGCCACTACAGCATGAGTTCGATACCTGGCCAGGGCCAGGGAGATTCCCACATGGCACAGCAGACCTCTCCTGCTTTATCTGCTGCTCCCCTCAGCAGTGTATTTCAGTCGAGCTTCCTACACCCCACCTTGTATGCTAAAATAAATAAATTAAAAAAAAAAAGAATCTGGGAAAGAGAAAATTTCAACCCTGACACATTTCCCTCCAACACTGTTTTCCAAGCAGTACTACTTTAAATAGCATATATCAATATAATGGCCATATTTTGTTCTTTCTGCATAAAACATCTTTTGAAACAAATGTGCCTTCACATTTTGGATGCAGTTGCATGTTTTTAGTGGTCAAGTGAAATTAGTGGGAAGGGATTTTGAGAATCACTGTGCCTTGGAATTAAGAAAACTTTGCTCAGTAGAACACTGTTTGCCTCCTCATGGGGTTAATAAAATTTCCTAAGATTCTGCTTAGCTAAATGGTCTTGGCCTTATTTTACATTAGTTCAGTTCCCAGGACCAGTCACAGGAACATGTTTTGTTAATGATTTTAACAACTAATGTTCATACCGAAGTGAGACTTCTGAATTTGGACAAGATGGAAAAGACTCATTTCTTGCTCTATCTCCTGTTAAGTCTAATTATAAAATCCCTGGACATAATACAAAAGATGAGCATAAGAAGATTTTGCAAAATATAATGAAGACAGTATACTGACTAGGGACTTTGGGAATTTCGCAACATGAGATGAGTTATGATTTCTTTTTGCCTCCCATATATCCCAGGTTGGGTGTTGGAAAAGCCCTTGATTTGAAAAGACACAGGCCAAAAAAAAAAAAAAAAAAAAAGAAAAGAAAAGAAAAGAAAAGTACCCCCAAACTCTGCTTTTGTTAATAAAAAGACCAAAAAAAAAAAAATAGGTGTTCCAACATGATGGAGATATTTCTGACAGTACCTGTTCTACTCCAGCCAAACATCATAAAAAAAAAAAAAATGCCTTCCCCCCTCACCCCTTGTGGTGCTAAGTGAGGAGCCTGGAACCTTGGGGAGACGGGAACCTGAAAACTAAGCTGTCTTTGAAACAACACACCAGAAACTTAGGCCAGGTTCTGCATGCTAACCTTAAAGAGAGACTGCTAGAAAATTATTTAGATCCAAGTCTCACATTATGATGTCCCAGATGTCCAGGTTATGTGTTGTAGGGAATTCTGATGCCATTAGCCAGGTCTGAGGATTCCCCTCCACTCTTCAACCCCTGCTCATTTGACTATGAGCCATAATCAGGGATTTTGTCTTCTTTTTTTCTGCCTAGAGTTCAGATCTCTGATTCCAACTCTAGCCTCTGGCTTCTAGAAGAGGCAGCAGATTATGTTCCATACATTCTCAGACTCTTGTATGTGGACCGATTGAATAGAAATATGATGCTGTTCCTTTTCTTTTATTTTTACAGAGGCTCTTTGGACACAATGTACCAAATCACCCTAGAGCTGGGTCAGTTGCCTTTTTTTTATGCCATGCTTTGTCAATCCAATCCAGACTGAAATCATTGCACCTCTTTGATAACTCATGTTGTTGAGAGCTCACCACTATTTCTTCAAATATTCTCCTTTTAAAATGCCATGGTTTCTATTAGAAAGGAAAAATAATACCTAAATATTTTTTATAATGATATAGGGTAATATACCTAATTATGCCATGATTCTATAAATTCAGCCACTTAGGTCCCATGTTTATCTTAACTTCAATTTCTGAGCTACCCATTTTAAAAAACTTTTCTGAGAGGAAATGTAAAATTATAGGTGGCTCATGGTCTAAAACTATTACAATATCTGAATAAAGAAATAATATGAGTGTTACAAATAGAAAAGACATAATAGTTCCTTTATTTCAAACTACTCTCTCTTGGAAATGCAGCATATATTGAAGGTGAAACGACCAAACAGAGTGCAGGATTTACAGAAGATGCTAGTAGATAATATTGAAATTAAAACCACCAGTTTTGTTTTGGATGATTTATTCAACACCAGTGAACAGTCCAAGCGCTACTTTAATCAAGATGGTCAAAAGAAATTTAGAAGAGTATTATAATCCTGAGATAGAAGTTATCATTAGAGTTTGGGCTGTGACCTTGTAAGGAAGTAGTTAAAATAACAGAGAATATATATCAGACACATTAAAACCACAGATTTTGCAAAGCCATCCCAGTTCTATAATTTCAGAGAAACATTTACTTAAATATTCACTTCTCTGAGGCAGGTAAGTAATAAGTATTGAATATTTACCTAATGGGGAGATTGAATGGTTTGCCCACAGAGGCTATTGTAAACCACTGAAAGTCCAATTTCCTAAATATATTCCCTCTTAAAACAATAATCATATGCTCAAAGTAATATTATATAAAACTCTAAGGTTTTATTTTTTAGTATAAAGAAGCAGTATTTTTTTTTTTATTTAGGAGATCAGGGTTTTAAAACTAAGAAAAAAAAGTTGCTGTAAGTCAAATGACAGATATTTTTGTTTCCCTCAGTTGTCTAATGGTGAATTATTAGCTTAGGGTTCAAACTCAATTATTGTGCCATTTTCACTCCTTATTATTTCATCTCCAGGACTCTTTGGACTGAGTCAGTAATATTTTTCTCTTTTTTACAGATGACTAAATAATCCCTAACAATTAAAGAATTGGGCCAAGAGGTTAACAATGGAGAAGCAGATGAGTAATTGGACTCTGTAAATCTAAGCCTGCTACATTCTCTAGTCTGTGACCTTGCAACACTGAGAGGCTCTGTGTGTGTACTATATTAGTACAAAATCCAGAAACTTCTCCTCTGCATATAAGTGGTGAACCATCTCTATACGTGGGAGCCATGGCTGTGTGTGGGAGAATCCAGTTTGGCATCTTCTTTGACCAGGAAACCTGAGTCTGCCTCTTTCTGGTCAAATGGGGTGAAGTAGTCACTTAGTTCTTTTGCCCTTTAGTTTTCACATAGCTTCACTCTGCCCGCTCCAGGGTCCTGGCTGAGCCCCAAGCCTGCTGTCTGTGTACCTCACCCAGGGCCAGCCTCTAGGAGTCCCCCTCATCTGCCTGCTGGTCAGTGAAGCTTGGCCCTCCTCGGTGGTTCTCTGCTTCTGCATTCATCCATAATGTTCATTGGATGTTCCAGTTTTTCCCAGGCCAGGGGACTTTCTAGGGGTATTGTCCTTCTGGTTAACTGTTAGATATTACTCTCAGGAGTCAAACAAGGAAATTTCCCTGTTGCCATATTGGTGATGCCACTCTCTTCACCCCAGTGTTATAGTATATGCTTAAAATGCTGATCTCCTGAATGGGATTGTGAAGCTACTAAAATTCCAGACCCAGTTTCGCGAACTTGTTCAGTTCATGATCATCTGCTCTGACTGGCCAGTCATCTTCTTCCAAAGTGCTTTGAATATTTTAACTAAAATATTCAGAGTTTGGTTGAAATAAACTCCTAGGCTCAACATGAAGGCATCTGGGTTGCCACATCAGAAAATGTTTTTTTCTGTTGTTTGACTTCCTGGCAAGGCTTTTCCTTTCTTTCTTCCTCCTACTTTCTCCCCCTTCTTAATTTCTCTTCTAATTCATAATATTAAGACATTAGCTGTAATGATTAATTTTATTTATCAAGTTGACTGAGCTAAGTGATGTTCATATAGGTGTAAGATATTATTTCTGAGCATGTCTGTTTGGGTATTTATGGAAGAGATTAGCATTTGAAGTGCAATACTGAGTAAAGATCATCTTCACCAATGCAGGTGAACATCATCCAAACCACTGAGGGTTTAAATAGAGCAGAGAGCCAGAGGAAGGGCAAACTGGATCTCACTGCTGAGCTAGCATAGGCATCTGCTCCTGTCCTCAGACACTGGAGATCCTGGTGCTTACGCCTGCACATCCAAACCAGGATTTTCATTATTGGCCCCTCTATTCTCAGGCCTTGGGCTTGGACTTAATGACATGCTGTTTGTCCGGGTTCTGCAATTTGCAGATGGCAGATTATGAGACTTGTCAGACTCCACAATCATGTGAGCCAGTCCTTACAATAAATCTTGTAAATGATGTGATTATGGAGACTGAGAACTCTCTAGGTAGATAGATAGAAGACAGATAGATAGATGAATATTCTAGGCTTTCTTCACAGCCCTATTTTCCAATTCTTATGCCTTCTCTAAATATCTCAATCTGACTTGGTCCTGGAAATCCCAGATTCAGTATCATAAGTTTATGTCTCCAGTGCTATGGGGGGGCACTTGGAAAATAGTTGTTATTAAAATTTAATAAATGCCTTTGTATTTAGCTTTTAGGAGCTCATTAATAACTAATTAACATCCATAAAAAATGAAAGAGTGAGGCCTCAGTAGAGGATAATTAAGTCCTTGGCACTCCTGTCCTTGCTCATTACTGAATGTACACAGCACTCTCTCTCCTCTCTAGGCCCTTCCTGATTGTAGAAATTGGCAGTATGGCATTCTGCTTAATTAGTTAATATTTTGAGGTTTTGTTGTTACCATTTATTCACTTTATGACATGATGGGCCAGCAGTGGAGACATACTTACTTCCTGTCTCACCGGCCTGAGATGTCTGCTGCCATCTGGAACTACTTAGAGCACCCTCCACAGAATGGAGAAGTGATCAGTTGCAGGCTGTGTTTGCCAGCCCTTTGTAGTATGGGCAACCACAGCACAGAGATGGGGCTTACTACTTGTGAATATTTATTTTCCTTAAAGCAGAGTTTTAGTTCTAATTTGTTGGAAGGTATATATTTCCCTTACTTCCTCCTAAATAATTAACATTTTTACTTCATAAAGGCTTTTAATGAAAATCTTCCAATCTAAATTAATTTTTTCTTCCTACATGTTTCCCTATAAATCAGAATTGATTAGAAAAATACATTTGTTTAGCTGTGCTAGACACTTTCCCAGTTCTCTAAATCAATATGTCCCTTGTGAGTTGCAAACTCACCCTAAATCCACAACTTTCCTACTGTCTGGTATGGCTTTATTCATAGCCCTGTCTCCTAACCCTTAGTATCACTTTCCTAAATATCTCTTATTCTTTTTTTTTAATTTATTTTTATTTATTTATGTATATAAGAATTGGGGTGTAGGCCAGAGATGTGAGGGATGAGAGGATTCACCAGAGACAGAGTGGGGAGCAGAACAGGTGGATTTACTGAAATACACTGCTGAGGGAAGCAGTGGGGATACAGGAGAGGCCTGATGAGCCATATGTGTCTCCCTGGCTGTGGATCAAACTCAGGCCTTGGTGATATCTTGATAGTACTAAGACTAACCCCTGAGCCACCATGGAGGCCCATTATTCTATAAGACATGAAATCTTTTCTTTTGGGCAGAAATACTTCATGCTATTAAGTGGTTTGAAGAAATATTTAACTCTGACTGAGACTTTGAACTGAAGGACTTGTTATAAAAATTTTGAGTTAAATTAACCTCCCTCTGATGTATAAGTATTCCTGTTCTAGGCAATACATATAAAGGAGAACAGAACTGAGAGAGTACATGTCCTTATGAAACACAGTAATCTCCATAAAATTCGGAATTTCTGTGTCCCCTGCTCCAGTGAAGGAAGGGTGAAGCTGAGCAGTGAGAGGAAGCTAGAGGAGTCTTGGCGGAGACACTTGGGGCAGAGACATGTGAAGAAGGCCTGCTTGCTCCTTGGCTTTGGACTTGCCTCAGGGACTTGAGGGCCATGGAAGGAGACACATGGAGTTGAGATATGTAGAGACATTTGGAAGAGAGGTGGGTGGAGGTGACAAAGGCAGCTGTTTACCATGATTTGTACTTTGATTTTGCTCCTTTTGTCCTAGACTTGCCTGGCCCCGTCTAGCCCTTTCTTATGGCTCTCCCCTAGAAGGTGCCTTAGACTTGTGGCAAGCTTTTGGGTCTCAGTGGCCCCAATTTGGGTCAATCCTGTTTGGCTGGGCATTTACTCATAATGCGATGGGTAACTTTGGGTGTTTTATTGGGAAGCTATTATTCTTTCTTCTCTTCTTTCTCTATGCGCACTATTCTATTAATGTTACTTCACATTAAGTGTTTGCTTTGTCTTTATGCAGCAGATAGCAGAATCCATTTATTTATTTATTGCCCTTTTGATTAATTTTATTTACTTACTTTTTAATATATATATTTTAATTGTTATTTATATCTGTTACATTTTGTATTCCCCTTGGGTAGCCCACTGTCAATTCACCCGTGATCCATCTCCATGGTCCCTTGTGTCCTTTTCTACTCCATTTTGTGCCCTTATCCTCCCCCCCCCCCCACTCTACCGCTGAGTGTCTCTCTCCTATTTGGTTTCCCAATAGTCCTGTTATAAGTGAAACCATTCCATATTTTTCTCTTTCTTTCTGGCTTATTTCACTGAGTATGATCCCCTCTAATTCCATCCATGTCACTGCAAATTGCATGTGTTTAATCTTCTTTGAATGCTGAATAATATTCCATTGTGTATATGTACCACATCTTCTTGATCCAGTCATCTATTTTTGGACATCTGGGTTGCTTCCATACCTTTGCTATTGTGAACAGTGCCTCAATGAACATACGGGTGTATGTATCCTTTTGGATTTAGTGTCTTTGTGTCCTTTGGGTAAATTCCCAAAAGTGGTATTGCTGGGTCGTATGGAAGTGCCATTTTTAGCAGTTTGAGGAATTGCCATACAGCTTTCCATTGTGGTTGGACCAGTTCGCATTCCCACTAGTAGTGTAGAAGAGTTCCTTTTTCTCCACATCCTTTCCAGCATTTGTTGTTGCCTGTATTTTTAATGTGTGCCATCCTCACAGGTGTGAGGTGGTATCTCATAGTGGTTTTGATTTACATTTCCTTGATTATAAGTGATGTTGAACATTTTTTCATGTACCTGTTTGGCCATTTGCTTTTCTTCTTTGGAGAAGTACCTTTTTAGCTCTTCTGCCCATTTTGTGACTGAATTATTGGCTTTATTTTGGTTGAGTTGTGTGAGTTCCTTGTAAATTTTTGTTGTCAGTCCTTTATCGGTTGTATTGTATGCAAAGATCTTTTCCCAGTTGGTAGGTTGTCTGTTAGTTTTAGTTCATGTCTCTTTTTCTGTACAGAAGCTTTTTATTTTGATGTAATCCCATCTGTTTATCTTATCCTGTTTATCTTATCTCTAAAGATTTTGCTGAGATGTATGTCGTGTAGAGTTTTGCCTATATTTTCTTCTATAAATTTTATGGCTTCAGGTCTTATATCCAGGTCTTTTATCCATTTTGAGTTGGCTTTTGTGCAGGGTGTGAGGTAGTAGTCTAGCTTCATTTTTTTGCATGTAGCTGTCCAGTTTTCCCAGCGACCATTTACAGTTGGGCCGCCCTGGTGGCCCAGAGGTTAAGTCTCAGCACAGTCACCTCTACAGCCTGAGTTTGATCCCCAACCAGAGAGGTAACCCACATGGTGCAGCAGACCTCTCCTGTTTCACTCACTGCTCCCCTCAGCAGTGTATTTGTGTAGATCTGCCTGTTCTGACTCTGGCTCTGGTGAATTCTCTCAACCCCTGCACCTCTGGCCTACACTCCAGTTCTTGTATGCATAAATAAACAAGTCTTTTAAAAAATGTTTGAGTGTGTAAGTTTAGGGGTCATGAGGTACCCCTTATTCTGCACACACTAATACTTAGGTGACTTATGTTTGAAAGGGCAATATAGGCATTTAAGGGTAAGAAGCAGTTGAATCTACAAATAAAGTCAAAGAATAATTATTGCTTCTGCTGGTCACTTATTTACTGCTCTTGGATCAATTCCTAGCCCTTCTTCTAGAAAATATACTTCCAAGAGTCCCTTATCCTCTGACTTCCAGTTAGTTTTGACCAAAGAGTGGTAGTAACAGGAGACTAGAGGGCAAAAGAAAGGGGTAATCCAGTGCATGTCTCCTCCCTTCTCTCTCTTTCAGGCAGTGCATCATGGATTAGTTCTGTTTCCTGTGTAAGTCACCTCTCTATATATAATCCTCTTGGTTAATCTCTTCCTCACTATCTCTCTCTCAAGGCATTCCTGGACTCTGGTGTTGCCATCTCTCAAGCTTTTTCCTCTAGCTCTAAGGGTTGTAGAATTTTTTGTTCTTCCCAATATTTGTGCTGCCTCTTCCAAAACTTTTGTGACTGTTTCCTTACATTATAGTTTTTTGGGAACACATACTATACTTTGGGAACACATACTTTTTTCTACATATTTGACTTTGCTTTACACAATGTTACAAAGTGAGTATATTAAGAGAAAGGGGCGGGGGATGATGCTGTTTTGGACAAGGTGACCAGGAAACATCTTCTGATAGCTTTGGGGCAGAGATCTGGATGTGATGAGGGTACGAGCCATGTGTCTGGGGAGAATGTTCTGGGCTGAGGGCATAGCAGTTGTGCAGAACTTATAATGGAAACGTGCTTAGCATTTTGGAGTAGCAGCAAAAAGTCTGGTGTTATTTGAGAATACTATATGAAAGAAAAGAGCAGGGCTGTTTCTAATAAAGGTAATTAGAATAATTAGTGAGAAGGGAAAATTGAACTGATGACTCCAGCAACAGTGTCTACAGGGAGACCAATTAGGAGGCCAAGGCAACAAACTAGGTAGAATATGATAGCACTTCATACTAGGAAAGAGGTAGAGAAGGTGACACAGGGCAAATGCAGGGTATACCTGAAGGTGGAGATGAGAAAATTTGCTGATAGCTTCAATGGAGGTGTGAAAGGGTCAAGGATGAATCCAAAGTTTTTAGTCTTATCAACTACAGGCAGAGCGATGCCAACGACATATTGGGAAAAACTTGATGTGAGTAGTCCCTCACATCAGTTAAACAGATGTGAAGGAAATCAACAGTTTGGTTTTGGATATGCTAAATTTGAGATGCCTAATAGACATCCAAGCTATATAAGAATGGACTATTATACAGCCTTAAAAAGAGGGAAATTCTGCTATCTATGACAATATGGATGGAGTTTGAAAGCATTACACTAAGTGAAATAAGTCAGATAGAGTAAGATAAAGTACAAAGTAGTGGTTCCCAAAGAAGAGAGCTAGTAAAAAGGTACAAACTTCCAGCTGTAAGCTCTTGGATGGAATGTATAGCATGGTGACTTTTTTTCTTTAATTTAATTTTATTTAATTTATATGCTTTACATTATTATGTATCCTCCGTAAGTTTCCTACCACCAATTCACCCGTGAACCATCACCATAATCCCTTGTGCTCTTTTCTCCCATATTTTGGTCCTTTTTCCTCTCCCTCCTTGCAGAATGTTTCTTATTTGTGGTTGCCTAGTAGTTTTGTTGTTTGTTTGTTTTTGACTTGTGTGCTATTTTCTTCTTCTGATTTCTCATTTGGCTCTCTTATATTCCTCCTATAAGTGATGCCATTCGATATTTTCCTTTTTCCTTCTGGCTTATTTCACTGAGCATGATCTCTTTTAGCTCCATCCATGTTGATTGCTGAGTAGTAGTCCATTGTGTACATATACCACATCTCCTTGATCCAGTCATTAATTTGGGGGCATTTGGGTTGTTTCCATAATTTAGCTATTGTAAATAATGCTGCAATAAGCATAGGTGTGCATGTGTCCTTTTGGATTACTGTTTTTGTGTCCTTTGGGTATATTCCTAGGAGTGGAATTGCTGGGTTGTATGGAAGCTCCATTTTTAGTTGTTTGAGAAACTGTCATACAGCTTTCCATAGAGGTTGGATCAGTTTGTATTACCACCAACCACGGTGATTATTTTTGACAATTCTATATTGTATATTTCAAAGTTGCTAGAAGAGTGAAATTTAAGACTTTTCAACAGAAGAAAAAACTTCTAACTTTGGTGATGGATGTTAACTAAACTTCCTGTCTAATCATTTTACAGTTTATACATATATTACAATAGATAATTATGCTGAAACCTTAAACTTATGCAATACTATATGTCAATTGTATCTCAATAAAACTTTAAAAAGTCAGGCAGATGAGGAAGATCCAACAAAAAAGACTGAGAAGAAACAGCAGGAAAAAAAAGGCAGGAAGAATGTGGCACTTAAAAAGACAAGTCTAGTATGTGGACAGCATGATCAATTGTGTCAAATGGTGCTCAAAGGTTGGTAAAGGATAGAATTGGTGTTTAAATTAATTAACCACAATTAACAACTGTACTGTAGCAAGTGATAATAGGGGTGGGATTTTAGTAGAAGTGATTTATCTCAGATTGACTTTTTTTTTTTTTAAAGATTTACTTATTTATGCTTACAAGCTGGGGCATAGGCCAGAGGCGTTCCCATCGAGAGGTGGGGCAGCGAGAGGGTTCCCAGAGACAGAGTGGGGAGCAGAACAGGCAGATCAACAGAAACACACTGCTGAGGGTGTAGCACGTGAGGCAGGAGAGGTCTGCTGCACCATGTGGGGATCTCTAACACGTTGCAGCTGCCATCAGCTCCACAGCGCAGCACTTAACCGCTGTGCCACCAGGGAGGCCCTCAGATTGACTTTTAAAAGGGACCCTCATTTTCATCTTGAGGGCATTTAGTATCCTTGGCTCCTTCTCCTTTCCCCTGGCACCAAATACTAGAGTAGTTAAAATCGGACTCCCTCCTGGCTACAAACTTTCCATCGCTACCACAATTTCTTTATTATAACTGATCATAATTGACATTTATAAGGAAAGTCTCATTAATTCACAATAGGATGTAAATATCATTTTCCTTCATACTATCTTTGAATGTTTTATTTTTTGGACCTCAATAATTCAAATGAATAAAAAAAATTAGAGCCATTACTCTTGGTATATATAAAGGAAGAATTATAACAATGTTAAGAAGATGATTTGAGGTAAAATAATCCCTTCATTTTTTCAAACACTAGAATTCTTTTCTACCATACATTAACGAGTTTTACTCATCTGCAAGGCTTTGTTCAAAATTCAGAACAAAGAGCAAAGTGGGGAGTGTGTTTGACCTTAGTTCCCCTGGGTATTTTCAGCAGCGCTGTGGCCAAGCAACCGGTTTCTCTCTCCCCTGCCCCTGCAAAACCTTTCCAGTACTCTCCTTACCCTAGCTTTTCCATCTTTGGCCTTGCTTTCCCTTACTCTTGCTCAGAATGAGAATGAGAGCCTCTTAAAAGTCAATCTCAGATAAAGCTAGTTCTGAGTTATTTGTGCTATTAAAAACTATTCTTAATTTTACAGTTTGCATTTGTTAAAAGCTCAGATTTTTGTCATTCTGCCTGGGTCCTGGATCCACTCTGACTAAGTGTGTCATCCTATGCTAGGTCCTTGACTTTCGGTACTTTCACATTTCTTTTATCTGCAAGATGAGGATTTACTAGTCTACCCACCTCACAGGATTTTAATGAGGAATAAAGTCCCACTTATAATGCCTGTGAAAGAGTATATGGGACTTAGTATTAATAAATGGTAGTTATTATTTAATGTGATTGTTCATGTGTTCTGGCCTTACAAAGTTGTTTTTTTTTTTAATTTTTAACAAATTGTTCTTTTTAAATAGTCCTTACAGAAAAGGGCCTATTTAGATGCAGTCACCTGTTGGCTAGACATCTGTACATCTTTTGCTCAGGTTACAGAGTTCATAAAAATCTTGAAGACACAGTTGGCTGACTGTATCTTATATCCAGAACCTGGAAATAACATCCCCTGAAGTTTTGAATGTTGATAGTCCTTCTTGGTGTGGTGTCTGGAGCTTAATTTAATAAACTCAGAAATGAGTCATTAAATTAACATTCTATAGGGTAGCTTTCACTAAGTATCAAGTCAAAAATTACCAGTTATTCTAGAAGCAAAATTACACTTCAAAAGCTCCCTTATTTATTACCATCACATTCTGTGTCAATACATAAATAATTTATTGTTTTAATGTTTACTTTGTGTTTACCACTTGTTTTAATACCTTAAAATATTGATTTCTGGTCACCCAAACTCCCACTATGCTCTATGCATCTATGTTGCATAGATGAAGTAGCAATTATCTGCCTCTCTGTTCTCAGCTCTCATTTCTTTGCATCCATATGTTGTAAGGGGTTGATAATCTGCAAACTATATTTTCCAAGCTCTCTTGTCAGCTGTCTTCAGATGATGTTCTAGCATGGCTAGGTACTAGTGGGAAGTACTAGTGGGAGAGTGGATGGCAGGAGAGGGGGAGAATTGATTCCTGGTGAAGATACCAACAATAAATTTGACAAATGCAGCAGTGGGCACAGAAATGACAGCTATAAGACTTATGCTTTTGTTAGGGGAGGGAGTGTGTTTCTAGAACTCACTTATATACAGCAGCATTGAACTCTCTCAGTGTGCTACGAGACAGAGCTGAGGCCCAGTTCAGGTGGTTGGAAGGAGCACTCTTACTTCTATTGCCCAACATACACCTTGCTACTCTGGGATGGAAACTTGGAGAAGACATGTGGAGGAGAAACATGTAGACACTTGGGTGAGAGACACATAAGGAGGTGGACAATGGTGGCCACTATCTTGATTTGTACTTTGATTTCACTCCTTTTGTCTCAAAATTGCCTGGCGCTTTCCTCCCCTTTTTTGGGGTTCCCCACTAGAAGGTGCCTTATATGCATGGAAAGGTTTTGGGCCTCAGTGGCCTGCATCAAGTTGACTCTGCTTATCTGGGCATTTGCCCAGGAGGGGATGGATAATTTGGGTTATTTCAGTGGGAAACTAATGTCCTTTCTTCTCTATACGTACATTCTAATTCTATTAAAGATCTATCACACTAAGGGTCTGCTTCTTTTGTCTTTATGTAGTGAAAGAATGTGCCAGCTTGGGGATTCCTCAGTACCCCTCAATCACATGCTAACACTTTCAGGCAGTGTTTTCAACCATGATCAAAGTGGCAATTCCAGTGGATCCAGAAAAAACATGATGGCATCACTAAAGTTACAATAACAAGTGTAAGTTTGTGGTTACAGCCAGGAATTGCAGCAAATTCTTATCTCTGGCCTTCAGCGCTAGGACAGGAACTTACACCACTGGCTATCTGGTTCTAGGGCATTTGGACTGAACTATACACCCACCTCTTCTGACTTTCTAGTTTATTAGGCCTCATAATCATATGAAATGGTTATCTACCTACCTACCTACCTAGCTACCTACCTACCTATCAATCATCTATCTATCTCATATTATTTCTGTTTCTTTAGAAAGTCCTAAATAATATAGCATGAAAATCAGTAACAGACAGAAAGAAGAAAAAAGGAATGAATAGTCAATAATTTAGTCTAAAAAGAACATGGAAATAATGCATCATTTATCTTGAAGTTCTTTTTCTCTCTTTCTTTTCGTTAACGTTGAAATTCCCCAAAGCTACTTCCTGAACCCTTATTAGAATTCATTTCCTATTTGGGGCTATAAAATATGTCTGCCTAAGATAATGATTAGCCATCCATACTGAAAGGTCTACAAAGGTAATTCTATGGAAAAGAAACCTAATTAAATGTCACAGAGTTTTTACCACCTCTCCACTTAAAAAGTAAAGTCATGAAGAGGGTTGCGTTGGGCTCTTCAAAATGCTTGTCAATATGGATTGTAAAAGCTGTTAAGTCTTTAAGCTCTTATTTATTTAAAAAATGATTGTCTGTCAACATTACATTACTAGGTATGTTGATTTATAAATTAAGTTTATACTGTGAGTTCACCATTATGAGGCATAGCATAATTCATGTATATGACAAGATAGAAAAAATTCTTTATGGAGGTAACTTCAAGATGATAACAATGCCTGATTATAGAAGAGAATGATTTGTTGGCACTGAAAGTCCTTACTCAGACTTCATAAGGATATGAGAGTTACATCAGTCCTAAACTAAAGTTGTAAGTTTCCAAAAGACTTTCAGTTAGTAGAATAGACTTCGAAAAGATGTAAGAATGGTTTTCTTTGGAATTTAAAAAAGCTGAAGCCAAAAGAAAAATGGAAACTAAAAGGAACACATTGGAAGTAGGATTATTCATAATGCCATTGCATTTGTCATACATTTGATAATAAATTACAGAACTTGACATTAATAATTAGTATGTTTATTCAAAATGAATACTGAGACTTTTCTCATTTCCTCAAAAAATTGCCTTGTGTTAGAGAAAGCACAAGCTATCCTGACATCCCTAAATCACATAAAATCAGTAATACAGTTTGAAAGAAACCATTGAGTGTCTAAGTGCAAAGAAGAAAGTGAGGACATTTCTGGGTGTGCTTGTTATGTGTGTATGGCTGGCGATGATCTAAGAGAATCCTTTATATAGACCCAGTGGAATATTTCTGAGCTATAAAATCTGAAGCCTATCCTAGCACTAACTGATGAGATGTTTCCTGCCACAGCAGAATATGCATATAATGTATGCATATGCAATAAAGATGTGAGTGTAAACAAAGAGACTGGTGGTGATTACTTCTGGTCTGCTAATTCCAGAAAGTTATGGGAGGTTGCTGGTGTTATTGACATTAGTGAAATATAAGGTAATATACAGGAGCAACCCTGCATTAAAGACATGAATACATTTCTCATGTTTCAATTTGAACTGAATTTTTCAATAATACTACCTTTGATCAAAATGAATAGCATGTTTTCAAAGAATCAAAATAAAATAGTCATTCCTTCCTAAATTCCCATGCCACAAAGAAGTTAAATGAATTGCTTAAGGCCATGTTTTAAGCCTGTACTAGGACTGAATACGACAATCACCAGTCTACCTATACAGTCCAAGTAACAAAAGCCAGACTGACAAAAATGCATCAGTGAAACAGACAAATAGTAAAACCCAGACGTACACATGATGTCTGTTAGAAAGTAGACAGATGCATGAAAACACAAGGACTCTATAAATCACAGTGCTGTGACCGGAAAGGTTTCCTTTTCAGCCTTTTTCTTTAAGGAAGTCATAGCCCTTTCAGATATTCAATCAATAATGAAGAAAACATGATTCATTCAATGAAACATATCGTTCAACAAATTGATATTTTATACATATATCAATAAATGTTCTAATGATGGATTTGACAGTAAAGAAAAATATACCAGATCTCTGCTCTTAAAAGAGTGATGAATTTTAGATAGCAAATTAGTTAAATAATATATAAGGTGATATCTTATAATTATAAATTCTATGAAAAAAAATAACACGAAGTAATTTAATGGAATATGAGATATTAGGTGCCTGGGAGCTACTTTTAATGAATTAATTATTTGCAAGAGGTGGCAATTAAGATGCGATTAGAATGATAAGAAGCTAAATATTTATATAGATGGAAGAAGAATGTTCTAGCAGAGATCAGTATATGTCAAAGTCCCAATCTAAGAATGAATTCAGAGTTGCTGAGGGTAGCAGAAAATAGTAAACTGAGGCAAGCATAGAAGCATCCAAGGTTAAAGAGATACACAGGTATTTGAATATATAGGATTTTGTAAATAGGTAAGAAGTTTGCATTTTGATATATTAGCAATGGATAGCTATTAAAAGCCTTTACACAGGGCAGTGATATGCTCTGATTTTTAATTTATTTTATAACACGGTCTAATTGTTTTAAAAGCAGGAAGTAGGTGAGACAAAGCAATGCTATATGTACGCCAATACATGTCTTTATTTTCCTTTTAGTCTCCTTTGCAGATAAGTGGGGTCATGTGACTGACTTCTGGCCATGTGATATTGGTGGGGGAACTTTAAGACTTGAGTCTCAACCCTAAAACACATGTGACTAAAACTTATGTGACTCTCCATGAATTTTCTCTTTTCTATTCAGCTGGTTGGATACTTCTCTTTGAGGAATTAGGTGATAGCTGAGCCACTACTTGACGGAACTTCTTCCCTAAAGGGTTAAATTAACAGAGTCTCCCTGCTAGACATAATCATTTATTGTGGTAAGCTACTAATTTTAGGAAATTGTTTGCTGAAGCAATCAGTCTCACCTGACTGATACAAACAGCCAGTATGGTAATCTAAACAAGAAATAATAGTGACTTGGAACAAAGGTTGCATTCACAATACTTTCCCACAGAATAGATTGTTTCGTAAATGTGCCCACTGCTTACCAAAGTCTTCTGTTTGGGTCCACGGCACTTATAAATATTCATTAAATCATATTAGAAAACAACATTAGAACAACATGAGGCTAGGTAAGTAAGTTAACAGTGTTAGGAATTAGACCATGATAGAAAGTTTTAAGCTAAAATTCTATCCCTAAAAGACTAATGTTTACCACCCAAATGTCAAAGATAAGAGGACTGGAATAAAAAACAGACTAATGGAACTTCTGTCATTTGCAGCAACATGGATAAACCTTTAAGGCATGATGCTAAGTGAGATAGTTTAACAGAAAGACCAACAGTCTAAGATTGCACTTATGTAGGGAATTTAAAAGAAAAAAAAAAGCACCCCAAACTCATAGAACAAGATTCTCCTGTTAGAATCCCTAGCTTTTAGCTGTGCTTAAGATCACTGACCTAAGATATTTTCCAGCATACCTTATAGCTAGGTGTGGCCCAGTGGCTATTTTCTAGTCAATAAGATGTAAGTGGAAATATGGTAACTTCCAGAAATTTATTTTTTTAAAGGGGCAGTGCCTTACCCATTTCTTCCATCCTGATACTTAAAACATGGATATTATGGCTGAATCTGTCTCTTGAATCATAAAAACAAGGGCAACCTCTGTAATCAGGTGCCTGGAAACAAAATGAGTTCTAGACAACAGGGCATTCACTGTGTCAACCCTGGACTGTCCACATAGAAGCATTTATGTGAGAGAAGCACAGGTTTTTACTTTAAGTTATGTTATATTTATCTGTTACATAAAGCTAAGTCTAAAAATTAACTAATATATTGGATTCAACTTTTTTATTTTCATACAAATATTAGTTTTGAAAGACTCCATGAAAGCAACACAGTATTTGGAAGAAATCATGAAATAAATTCATTTAAAAAATACCAAATTTAAAATCTTATCTTGATTCCTTCGCCCAGCTCTTAGTTTTCCATTATTCCTACCCTTCCCCATTCTGCTCTCTGTTTACCACCACCTTCCCATTCTGGATATGTGTGCCCACTTCCCTTTACAACTGCTGTCCCAACTGGCCCTTTGCTTTTTTTTTTTTTTTTAAAGACTTATTTATTCATGCACACAAGAACTGGGGTGTAGGCCAGAGATGTGGGGTGGTGAGAGGATTCACCAGAGACAAAGTGGGTAGCAGAACAGGCAGATCAACTGAAGAACACTGTTGAGGGGAGCGCAGCGAACCAGACAGGAGAGATCTGCTGTGCCCTGTGGGAATCTCCCTGACTAGGGATCGAACTTGTGCTGCATTGGCTGCGGACAGCTTCAGAGACTGAGACTTAACCCGTTGCACCATTACGGAGGCCCAGACCAACTGGCCCTTTGTAAGAATTAGAAAGAGGCAATCCTCAAGGTATCTGCTATTCCATTGGTTCATGACTTGGCAGGAAGACTGATTGTGGGAATTAGAAAAAGGTATTCCTTCCTCCAGGTGGATTCAAGCCCACATAGAACATATGGCTTGGCAGGCAGAATTTGGACTGCATTTCTGCCCCTTCTTACTGAGTTGGTTGTGTGCCCTTGTGCAATGAACTATACGCCCATGTTTGCAGGAGGCCAGTCCTGCAGGGGCAGGTGCAGCACAACAGCAACAGGACTCTGATATAGAGAAGTATGACAGGGTCCCTGGTTCAGAGCCCACTAACTTGGTATTAGTGCCAATTGTTATTATTGTTATTTTTATTACAGCCTAAAAGTGACTCTCTTTGCTTTGTCTTATTCCAAACAGCCGTCAAGAGTCTTTCCGAGATTATTTTGTTGCCTGCATATATTCTGTTGCTGATATCATTTCCGGTAGCTCCTACCACCTGTGCTGGTGCATCTGGTTATTTATTTTGCTTTTCTCAGCCATTAGTACATATTTGGTTGCTGTTGTAGGCCAAGGACATCCAGAAGAATCAAATTAGTTGGAAAATTAATCAAATTTAGAGACTTGTCCACCATCCATTAGTTAAATATTTTCATCACAGAAACTGCACTTAAAAGCAACCTTTAAATTTAAAGTACAAGAAAGAAAAAGAAAATATTTGTTCTAGAAATTCCTCTAAGCAGCATATACACAATATTTTATTAGGAATTCTAATTGTCTTAATTCACTTCCCACCAATATACTCAAAGTTCTCCTCTACTTACTCAAGTGATAGCATTAAACACTATTCCAGACTCCTCACGTATAAATATAAGCTTAACTTGCTCAGGTGCAAAGTAAAACAAAACCAACACTGATTTGACGTCTCTGTCATTTCTAGCCAGATGCCCTTGGGATTAAAAGTGAAGCTCAAGCTGTTATGATTTTCCTTACTTCACATAACCATACAGTGTTGTTTCCACAACCTTCATTTTAACCTTTTTCTGGCCCCCACTGTAAAGCATAGATGCTGTCTTGCTTTCATATGTCATGCTGTCATAGAGCATAGATGATGTCAAGTTTGATCTATGTTTGATATTAAATATAATGGTGACTACAAAAGCTTTGTAAATGGTGTAGATTCTGTGTTATGATTTCCTTGTTTCAACTTTTATTTCTTAAATAGAAAAATGAGCTTGAGTGTGTAACACTTAGTACTGTTGATACTTGCTCCCTGTCTCAGCCAAGGGTAATGATCCCTTGAAATCCGTTGATTTCTGAGCGACACTTCACAGTGCTAGGGTGAAGGTTACCATCACAAAATGTGAATGGAGAGAAAAAAAAAATCTCTAGATGTCCAGAGCTCCCGCTGACATTTCCAATTTTTATTGACATTGCTCTAAATATTTCAGCCTGTCTACGCTGTGTATCTTGCCTGCTGAATACTCTATTTCCTGACTGATTTGTCAATGAAACTCCATCTTTTGGTCAACATCACTAGTCTGTTCTTTTGAGTCTCACCCTCTCTTGATTGCTGTGGCACCTACTCAGCAGCATACCTGGTCCAGGCCATTCTTGTCCAGTGCTGGCTGCTGTCCAGGGTGATGGAGTCCTGACTATGTGGGCAACCCCAGGGAGAAGAGACTCAGTTCAGAATGATCATGAGAGGGAGTGAAAAGGGAGAAAAGAGGCCATCTAACAAGCTTGAATGTTTTAGCAAAAGATTAAGATGGCTTTGAAGTTCTGTAGTTCTGTGGTGCACATTTAAAACTAGGGAAAACATGTGGAGGTTAAGTCAAGAGGATCGCATTCCACTGCTGAGCATCTTGGGCTGATTTCTTAACCCCTTGAGTTTCAGTTATCTCATTTGTAAAATGAGGATCATGGTATCACTTTACGGCCTTGAGAGGCTTACAGGAGATAAGGTATGTGCCCTGCTTAGCACAGTGTCTGGTCCATAATATACATTCTGTAAGTTTAGCTTGAAACAATAGGTCCAAGCACCCTGGTCTTAGGTGCATAAGAAATTTTCATTGAGGTTTTTTTCAAAAGCATCTTTCAGTGGACATCTAGGACAAAGAAGGCATTCAATGGCTATCTGTTGAGTGACCTAAAGTGAATCACTTTTTTCCTACTTCACTTTATTAATATATTGTTATGGTGAATATCTGCAGCCTTATGTAGACTGAAGCATACGTATATCTGACAGGGTAGTTTTTTAGTTTTCTTAATTTTCTTACCACAGAATTTCTTCTCTAATCTGTGGCAGCAACTCATGTGATCAAAGCAGAGTCTGTTCCCCAGCAGACCTAACGTGTTCCTTTTAGACTTGTTGCACTCCTCAAAGAAGGCCAGAGCATCACAACTCCTTAATTTCTTGCCAGACTCATCTTTTCTAAGTCCATGGCCGTCACAAAGTTGACATTCGCAAAGTTGAGGATTCAGGAGTTTGTGACTTTCTCTGTGGCATGCTTTCAGCATTCTTTCCTTCTCAAAACATGTGTGCAGTTTGCCCTTCCTATCAGGCACAGTACTGCTGCTTATTCCGATTTTGGTCTCAGGTACAATTTATCAGGGCTTATTTTCCAATTTGTTCCCAGTCGCCCAAGCCACTTTCATTTCATTGTTTGTCAACTCAGCAAAGAACAGGTTCTAGGGATTGATTACCAGAGCTCCCCACACTAATGAGCAATTTGCTGTGTAGAGACTGCAGCTCTACCTGTGGGCTGACAGGAAGGACTTCCAGGAGTCATCCATTTGAGACTCCTCTTCATTTTCCTCCTGTCAAGTCCAATGAACACTAAATACCACATTGCATTCAAAAGTGTGGGGGCTCGACTGGTCTGTGCTATGAAAGTCACATGAAGGACATGTTTCCCTACACATAGTAGTTACAACTGTGCAGCATACTTGACAGGATGTTGAGCTGAAAGTCACTATGGGAGGTGAGAAAGGAAAGAAAATTTCCTTTTATTTTAAAGATTTATTTATTTATGCATACAAGCTGGGGTGCAGGCCGGAGGTGTGGGGTGGTGAGAGGTTCCCCAGAGACAGAGTGGGGAGCAGAAAAGGCAGATCGACCGAAATACACTGCTGAGGGGAGCAGCACGAGAGGCAGAAGTCTGCCGCACCATGTGGGAATCTCCCCTCCGGGCATTGGAATCCTGTCGCTGCTGGGGACAGCTTCATAGTGCAGCGGTTAACTACTGCACCACCAGGGATGCCCAGGAAAGGAAAGTTACTTGATGGACAGTGAGCAGTGAAATGATGTCTCTCTTAACACTTGGAAACCTCAGTTTATAGAATGAAGTCTACCAGTTTGTGTGTGTGTGTGTGTGTGTGTGTGTGTGTGTAAAACCATAACACTGGTCAACAGTGAGATCATTACTGACTTAAAAAGGCCTTAATCTGTAGTATCTTGGTGTACTGAACATTAACATAACCCTGAACATTTTTTATTAGCTCTTGTTTTGAAGATATTTCATGTAATTCATTTTATATGTTTCACCGTGTAAATTTATCCAGTAGGACTGCAACAACATCCTAAATCAGCCTAGAATGATGGAATATTGCAGCACATTTCATAATTCCATTATGCATACATCATCCAGAGTTGACTGCATCATTTTCTGATGCAATGCAATACTACTGCCAGGCGGTTGCTGAAGTAAGCTGACATCAGCAGTGTACTATATAAAGCCCTGTCGGAAAGGTTGAACATTGAAAATATTTCAGACTTTGTGTGAGACGGTTTAAGCTACTGTTCCATAGAACTATTATTATTTTATCCATTTAGGCACAATCCAGAACAGTAATGCCTCGAAAGTACGTTAATAGCGTGGACAATTTCTGCTCTATTTGTGGGGAAGTGACATTTGCCAACCAGAAGAAAAGTATCACTTCTCAAGTGAAGAAAGCTTATCATCTTTACTTTGGATGCAAGGTTGGTGAGCAAGACAAGCCTTGGGCCCCGCATATATGCTGTGCTACATGTACAACACAGCTTTCACAGTGGTTAAATGGCAAAAGGCCATCAATGCCATTTGCAGTCCCCATGGTATGGAGAGAGACAAGTAACCACATACAAGACTATTACTTCTGCTTGGTTCCTCCTCTTCCAGCAGAATAACAAAGGAAAAAAGCCAACAATAGTCTACCCAAACATTCCATCTGCACTGAGACCAGTTCCACATGGTGAGGGACTTCCTATTCCAGAACCTCCAGCAGAATATTCTCTTGATTCATCTGATGAGGACAAGAGTGAGCCGACCTGTTCTTCTCCTATTCCATCAGCATGCAGTGATCCCGATTTTCACTGTGATGCATCATCAACACCACACAGACTAACACAGGAAGAGCTAAATGACCTGGTTCGTGATTTGGACTTATCCAAGAACAAGGCAGAATTGCTAGGATCAAGACTCCAACAATGGAATCTTCTAGAAGATGTCACAATTACTTTCTATCGAAAGCACCACTAGCAGTTGGAGCCTTTCTTCAGAAAGGAAAGTACTCTGGTATTCTTTTCCGATAGTGAGGGCGTCATGAATGCCTTAGAAATCACTCATGACTCACAAGAATGGAGACTATTTCTAGACTCTTCGAAACTGAGTCTTAAGACTGTGCTTTTGCACAATGGAAACTGTCTTTCATCTATTCTATTCCTGAACAGCTGTATAAGAGACAAGTGAAGAAATCTAAGAAGTAGTCTATGACTTGATTTTTTATAGGTATTAACTGTAGGCTTATTACTATCGGTATGCATTTCGTAATATAAACATCAATTTATTGCAAATTACAAAAAAAAAAACTAGAGCCAAAATTAGAATTTGACTGTTGAGCACATACAAATTGATTGGAAATGACTAATTTTATTTCAGTAACATGACTTTTGTAAAAAATTGTTGACCAGTGTAATTATTATTATATAATAAATATAAACACATATATTATTGCTTTCTGTTATCTTTCTATGCACTTTCAGTCTTTGTTATAGCATCATGCTTGGTAATATAAACTACATGCTATTGTATTACATAAACTCAAATATTACATTATAGTATCTATCTTATTACAAAGCTATTCCAATGCTCATTTCTGCCAAGTCTACTTGACTGTGAGTTCTTTGAGAAGAGGGACCATGTCATTAATCATCTAAATCATGTCTTACTGTTCCGCAGCTAAGGCAATACTTAATGCAGTTGATACTCAATAAATGTGTTCTTAATGTGAATGAATTGATTAATGTTCAATATACTAATACAAGGAACTTTCTGTTAATGGTGTTTGAGAGGAGAAGCAATATAAGTAATAATGGGCTTTCATCTTTTGAGTGGAAATTTTTAAACAAAAGCAAGATTTGAGTTGAGTCTAGTACATCTGGGGTACAGAAAAAGTCCTAAATAGTAGGTAGGGCTCTAAGTGAAGCTGCATTTAAAATGAGGCCCTTATTTAATTTATGAATGCATACCTAATACTTAATTTTAATAGCTAGATAATTTTAATGCAGATTCCTATCAAATGCTATGTAAATACCTCAATATACAGCATCTTTTAAATAGTGCAAAATGAAAAAAACTTGAAGCAAGTAATCTATGTAGAAAAGATAATTTAAATATCAAAATGAAGGGCCTCCCCGGTGGCGCAGCTGTTAAGCGCTGTGCTGTGGAACTGTTGGCAGCAGTGACGCGAGGTCGATGCCCGGCCAGGGAGAATCCCACATGGTGCGGCAGACCTCTCCTGCCTCGCCCGCTGCTCTCCTCAGCAGTGTATCTCTGATCTCTGATCTGTTCTGCTCCCCACTCTGTCTCTGGTGAACCTTCTCGCCGCCCCACGCTTCTGGCCTGTACCCCAGCTTGTATGTATAAATAAAAAATAATTCTTTAAAAAAATATATCAAAATGAAAATGCTCATTTGAACTAAGTAAAGATTTATATGGAAAAAGATTTAGCAGAAGTAACAGATCTTCTATTTAAAAAAATGTTCAAATAGATTACTGAAAGTGAATATTCTACCTGTATCCAGGTGGCAAATTGCTATTTTTTAATCTTCACATTTATATTTAATAAAGCTATAACAGGAAGGGTATTTGATAAGTCCAAAGGATCCTTCTGTAACAATTCATTATAATTCTTACTTCCTGAATTTTGCAAGCATTTTGAGTCCCTATTTTGAAGAACAGGTAACATTGTCCTTTTTCTTCTTCCAATAAGTAAAAAAGATTGTGAACGCTGGTAAATCACCACCATATTTTGGTTTACAAGATTCGGGTGCCATATACATACATCCATAGATGTAAAATTGTGGGTATTCAGAGAAGAACTAGGGTTTGAATCACTGCACGGTATGTGCGTTCTGGAGTTATTTTGTTGATGATTTATGAATATCCAGAGTGTGTGATAAGTGTACGTCAACAGAAGTCGCCACGTGACAGTCCTGCTCACTGCCTTGTATTTGTGTTTGAGAGCAGCCCCTTTTTGGTCCCGGACACGTCTCATTTCACATTGAAGGGACACCCTACACCCTTTAGAGATGGATGAGTTGGAGACCATGTCCACAGAATTGTTGCCTCCTATCCTTTGTTCCATAGTTTTCCCACAGCTCCTTATATTCACCTTTTCTATGACAAAATGTATAGCCTCAGGTAAAAAACTTGTTCTGACTAGTTCCATCAACCTCCCTGACCTGTGGTTGAAGCTAGGTCAGTGTCCTCAAATCAGCCGTCAAATAGTCAGAAAACAGTATGATTTTCACAGAGTGGGTGGAAAGGAGGAAAAGGGGGAAAATGGAGTAGGAAGAAAAGTAGCACAGCAGAGGACATGCTATTTAAAAGTGCAAAAAGATATTTTACGGACATACAACGATATTTTACACCTTAACATTGAACTGTATTAAATAATTATGAACATTCATCTAGGTATATCTCAGTATGGATGAAAACTTTGCTTTGTAGGCAGATATTTGGAATTTGATAGAAAATCCATAATAAAGATGTACATATGTAAAGTAGAATTTCCCCAAAATACAGCTCTTTTTAATCTCCCCAGCTTCAGTCCTAGGTGTGTCTACTAGATCACCTTATTTCTGTGTATTCCCTGGCACACATTCCCAGGGGTCCTGGCACACATTGGTAAAAATATTTTTAGGAGTTTCCTTTGTAGAAAATCCAAAGTGAAAAATTCCTGAGAACCATGCATGCTTAGAAGTTACGCAGAATCCTATCAAAAAACTTATTAACCAATTGACAGTTCTGTATCAGCCCAGCATTAGAATGGATTAGCAATGTCACATTACTTAGGCAAGATTCTGAAAATAATTATTCTCGTAATAAAAACTGTTGTATTATAAAGAAGTTCATCCACTGAAGTACTGAAGTGTGTACTTAGTGTGTACTTAAGTGTACTTAGACTTTCCTTTCAGCTACCTGTGGGTACAGAGATTCTAATACCTATTTATCATAAAACAACTCATAGAATTGTACTTTCATATTGTTTCTTATCCCAGTTTAAAAATGGGTAAGCACTGTATGGTGGTTCCTCAAATTGCTAAAAATGAAGCTTCCATACAACCCAGTAATACCACTTCTGGGAATCTACCCAAAGGACACAAAAACATTAATCCAAAAAGATATATGCACCCGTATGTTTATTGCAGCATTGTTCACACTAGCTAAGATATGGAAACAACCCAGATAGCCAAAAATAGATGACTGGATTAAGAAGATGTGGTACATATACACAATGGAATACTATTCAGCATTCAAAAAGATAAACACATGCAATTTGCAGCGACATGAATGGAATTAGAGGGGATCATACTCAGTGAAATAAGCCAGAAAGAAAGAAAAATATCAAGTGGTTTCACTTATAACAGGAATATAGGAGAATTAAATAAGAAAGAAACATTCAACAAGGGAGGGGGAGGGTAAGGGCTCAAAAGTGGGGAGAAAAGAGCACAAGGGACTATGGTGATGGTTCACAGGTGAATTGGTGGTGGGTAATCTACGGGGAATACACAATAATGTAAAAGATATGAATAATAATAAAAAATGTTATATATATATATAAAAAAAAAAAAGGGTAAGCATTCCGAGACCTAGAGTGACAATTGGTTAACTCTCTGGAAATACTCTGTTCTTGCTTGGATTTATTTACTCAGTGAAATCAGGCAAAAGGAAGATGTTTCTTCCCCTTTGCTTCTGAGTAAAATGGCACCAGATCTCCCCTTTCTCTTTAGGGGAGTATATCATGAAGATAACTAGCCAATATTATTTATTAACTAAAATCATGTGGGGTGGGCTGAGCAGCCCTCTTAAACCAAAATTCCCTATAGAAAGGATTCTTCCGGGGCCTACATCAGAGCTAGACACAACTGCTCAATATACATGCTAATGGGGACACCATTATAATACTCCTATTTGGCATGAAAAGACCATTTTCAGGAACACTTTCTTATCATAAGCAATTTTAAAATGATAGCTATGAAACGGAGGTATCATTTGGACATATTTTATTACCAGAGAAAGGAAGTTTGGATACAAAAATCAAATAGCAATTTGTCAAATATTCAAGATTAGAAGCATTCACACTCAGGACATGGAAAGCTGACAAAGGGGAGAGAGAGTCAGGGTTGCTATGATGGTGGAGAAATAATGTGAGGCCTTCTGGGAGGAGATGTGCCCCCAGAATTACCGTTAAGGCGGGATATGTGCTAAAGATGGATTGATATGTGAACACGACAGGCTTTTCCATCTTCAGCAGTTCTTGAAAGGGTGATTCCTCTGCTGGGGAAGGATTCCGGGGAGATCACTGCTTCCTTCTTTTGTGGGATTGATTATAGACTGACCACTACACCACCGCCTTTGCCTTTTATAAACTATCAGGTCTCTTGGTGGGGGCTTTCACGTGGCCCTTCTGATTTCAGAGACTCTGCAATCCACCTTCCAAGACCTCTGCCTCTGATGCCTGAATAAAAATGCCTTTAAGAGGGGTGTGGGGGGGAGTGAGGGGGAGGGGAAGAAGAGATTTTTGTAATAGGTCTTAAATTGAAGCTGAGATAACAAGGTGGTATGAATTGATTTTAGTCTAAATTTAATTGGGTCTGTCAATCTGTCAATGCCATTATCAGGTCCTTCACAATGTGGATACTGGGGAGTTGGACCTAGAAATTTCTATCATGCAGGAATGCCAAAGGGGCCAGAAATAAGAAGCAAGGAGAAAAAACAAAAGAGAGAGACAGCTTTGGATAGTTGATGATGTTGCCCTGGAGAGTCCTCATTTCTCTTTGATTGAGCAGCCTAGAAGCTGATGTGCATTATGGGATTTTTGTCAGGTTACTGAAATGGCAGCATCCTTACTTCGCATGATTTATGAAAAGTATTTTGGTTTATCTGACACTGACTTATATAAGACAGCATCTCTCCAGAAGGTTCATTAAGCAGCTCCTGGAGTCCTTGAGTGTGAGAGCTAGCAGTGTCCTACTTAAGCATTTTCTCTTCCCCAATGAAGGGGGCCATCACATCTAAAATGATCACCTGTTTTCACTCCAGTCATCCCACGTCTAAATGGGCAGCTGGAAAACAAAAAAGTTTATTCTTTTCTTTCATCTCTTCTTCCAGAGCTCCTTTCTACCTCTATAATCTTAGGTCAGGCTCTATTCTTTTCCATTCCTCTCTAGGACATATAGGGCTTTCCTCCCAATTTTCCCATCTCGCTACAGCTTTATGCAAGCCTCAAGTCTTTTGGACACTTCTAAGGGCACTTGGAGAAGGGCAAACCTGGGTGGCTGTGAACTGGGAGGTGAAAAATGTCATGAGCTGTTTACTTGGAGTTCATTGAACCAAAATTTCTTGTGGACCAAGCACAAATACTCATAATATCTTATGCTTACTGGAAGAGTGCATCTCTTAATAGAGAACCACTAAATAATGCCTTCTCACATAAATGAAGACTTCCAACTTTACTGAATCTATTAGTAATAATTATAATTTGCTTTCATGTTTGCTCTTAAAAGTGCACTTGCAGATATTTAAAGAGGCATAAATAATAGAACAAAGGAATGAAATGTAGGAAATGAGGCTGAATAATAAGGGAAGGTCAGTGCACAAAATATTGAGAGGACAGAGATGAGGGCTCTATTTGCAGCAAAATTAGGTTTGCTGCACCTCTCCAGTGGTTGGAATAAAGTAATAAACAGTAAATGATGAGAACGAGATTAATGGTGTTCACATAATAAAAACACAACATTTTTTGGTTTGTTGGATTCTGACAACTGAGAGCAATGCCATTTTCATTTCCTAAAGGCCATGGAGTGATGTGGTGACCTATGTACAGAGTAGTGTTTTCAGTACTTCATGGTGAGTCTCATAAGGCAACTTCTTAAGATGGCCCTTAAATTAATAAGTGGTTCTGTGGCAAAGCAAGACTAAAGAAAGCCCAATTTTAAGGGGATATATATTTTGGTACAAGTGTGTGGTTAGCTGTGCCTGGTACATTGTGAAGCTAAGAGCATGGGCTCTGGAGCCTAATTGAGTTTGGAACCCAAATTTGCCACTTCCTAGTTATGTACCATTGAACAAATTACTTCATTTCTCGGGTTCAGTGTAGTCATCTATAAAGTAGGAGGAATGATATCCAATTTATAGATTAATTTTGAGGATTAAATTAGCTGGTATATATAAAGGCTTAGAATAGCACCCTGACACAAAATTTAAGCTAGTATTAATCAAAAGAAAATAGTGTAGAATGTCTAGAAGAATGACTACGTACAATTTAAGTCACACACACAACAAATGAAATTTCTTACTGCTGCATTTTTAATCACAGTTAACAAGTGAGAGCATGAGTTTACACTTTCTGACAAGAACCTCATCTACAGAAATTCTACATGACAGATTAAAAGAAGGAGTCATCTGCTCTCGTAATCAACTAAGAAGGTTGGTTTGATATTAGTAATGAAAGATCAGAAGTACTTCTGAACACATGGTATATGGAAGATCATTCCAGCACTATGAGTATTAAGGGGTTACCTGTGGAGAAATTCAAATATCCCTCATGGAAGTATTCTGGATCCAATAAGATACATGTAGCTATTCAAGGACTGCAATTCTGTGCACTTGGCTAAAGTAATTACAGTTTGGAGGGTTTTCAAAGTGAGTGTGAATTTTTATCCACCCTAGTCAAATATTTCAGCAAGAAACCAGGAAACATTTCAAATGTTTGCAAATTACTGATGGGTTCAGATACCTCTCTAGATAATTGAGTTTTGGCTTGCTCAGTAGGGCAGCAGGATACAGATAAACCAAGGGTTGTAAAATCACAGTTTTAACATTCAAGTAGCTAGCAAAAGTCCATTCTTTTGAAAGTCATTGATGCCAGGTATTTATTGAGACCAGGCAATACCGATGAGGGGGAATTTAAATATAATAACAAGAATACTGACACCTTCTTCTCCATTTTAAGCAACAAAAAAGTCCTGATGATTATAATATTTTCTTGAACTGCTAACATTTATTTTGACTACTGTGCATTATGAAACAAATGATGACATTCTTAAAGTATGTTGAATGACTGAGTTGTTGTGTTTCATTTGCTTATTACTGAAAGCACTTAGTTTTGTCTTGATAAATTCTTGACAATCTGCTTACATGTTAAGACATTCATGAATATGCTACATGTATGTACCAAATTGCATGGTCCCAAATTCTTCATAACACTATTACCTAGAGTACTATTAAATATGAAAACTCCATGGATATTAAGACAAGGGAAAATGAAAATTTAAAATGATGCTTGATTTCCAGCACACTTTATTAATCTAAATCTAGTAACAATCTACTGGCATGTAAAATACATGGTGTGACTGAGTTTGCTAAGGCACATATGAACAGTTAAATTTGACCAATATGACTTTTAATTATCTTTTTAAAACTGTTTCTTCTTAAATATCTTTCTTAAACTCCAAATATGAATAAAACTGCTCATGGAGCACTCGGGTCTCAACTAAAATGAAGAGATAGTTCTTTACTCCAACTAAGCCCAAAATCTCAAATTTAAATATTCAGTCATTTCCTCCCTACTCCATTTTGATTCTGTTATTTTCATCTTTTGGTGAAGGGTATTATTTGTGTTTAACCGTAAAACCTATGTACTTTGAGTAGAGATTTAAAATAAAATTTCATACTGCCAAGTCTTCATAATACAATTAAAATTATTATGTGCATGGTATTATTGAACTAAGTCTTTAGATATTTTATTTTGCCTATGTCCAAAATTAAATAAGGTTGTATTCATGTAGTAAAATAAACCTAGTTATAAAAGATATCCTCTAACTGCTTATTTGGAATAGTTTATAGTGAATATTTCTTTTCCAGTAAGTGGTTTTTGTGAAATAATCACAGATTTAGAAAGATTCAGATCTTTTTAAGGAGTCTCTTGTCATGGAATTAAAGCCATTCTCTTTTATGTAGTTCTCATATATTGTACAGTCTTATTATATAGTGTTCTTCATTGGTTAAATACATAAACTACTAAATCAATTGTAAAGTCTATCATCCCCACACTGTTTCTTCATTCATGGCTTTAAATTATATTTAGCAATTTGTTCTTACAGTGGGTCTAAATTAGGGAGGAATTAATATGTTGGATTCTTTTAAAAGGAGAATATGCTGTGGGGAACTTTGCATTGTTTAGTTGTCTGCATGAACTCAAGTAGAGTAACACCAGCTGGCATACCCTGTGCTTTCTGCCACCTCTAGTTTATATCACCATCAAGGCTGTCTTAATGCTCCTTTATTCACATATCAAGCCACATCAAGGGAGGACTCAAATTCTCCAAAAGCACTTTGAGAGGAATTCATTAAAACCGATGCACTTGCATACCCCAACTTAGCTTTCATTGTTTTAAATAAGTTCACCAATATCTGACTTGCATTTAATTGTGCCCTCAATTTCTCTCATCCACCAATTTATTTATTTAGCCAATATACAAACTGACAATTAGGTAACAGATATTGCTTTAGGTGCTGGGGTATAGCAAGAAAAAGTTATCATTCTTATCTATAATATATTCCAATGGAGGGGACAGACAATAAATACACACATATATACATATATATATGTGTGTATATATGTGTGTATATATATACATACACAAAGCATAAAAGCTAGTGAAGCAGATAAGAATGTAGAAAATACCAGTGACCGTGAGGTTCATATATGTGAGACTGATACATATATAATATGTTCCAGTTTGCATTGGATTCCAATTTTAATTAACAAAAGTGCCCTCTTTCATTCTCAAAAAATTCCCACTGGATTAAATAATACAACCCCCTATTAATAAAGGATTTTATACTTCTTAAGTAGTCTCTTAAATATTATCTTAAAAAAAAAAACAAACCCTGGTAAATACAATCATTTTTTCTTGATAGAAATGGAATCTGAAACTTAAAAATTTAGTGATTTGTCTGTGGTCACAGATAATAATGGCAAATTCAGAGTTTTAAAGCAGGTGTTTTGGCTTTCAATCCATCATTCTTTTTCCCACATCACAGTTAAGTTGCATTTACAAGACACAAGCATTCCATTCATCCTTTACTAACTCAGTCACTCATTAAGCATCTACTACTATATACTGGACACAGTTCTAAGCAGTTGGGACACAAAATCAACCAGAGAGCCCTCTCTGTTTATAAATTAGTGGGGTAAAAGTGTAATAAATAATAAATATAAGAACTAGAAGATGTAGTATTCTAGCATATAATGAGTACAATGGAAAAAATTAGAAGAGGATAAAAAGGTTGATTCGAAGGGCTACAGCTTTAAGTGGACGTGGTCAGGGTGAGTCTACAGATGCACGTGAATAAAGCAGAATTGCACCCCAGGCAGAAGGCACAGCTAATGCAAAGGCTCTAGGTCATTGCAAGTCCAGTGTGTTTGAAAAGGAGCAAGAAAGCCTATCAGATGGCTGGAGTGAGCTACAGGGGTCATAAGAAGGGCCAGAGTGATCATGTAAAACCTTGAAGACCACTGTGCGGAACTGGGATTTTCTTCTGGGTAAAATTAGAATCCACTAGGATGAAAAGTGTGACATGATTGGTGTCTCAAAATGAATACGTCACTGTTTTTGGTAACCAATCAAAGGGAGGCAATAGTAGAAAAGGGAGGCCAGTAGGGAACTGATTGCACTGTCACCATTACCAGTGTGTAACCATGGACAAGATGGGAAATGATGAGAATCTGGATATACTTTAAGGATAAAATTAACATTATTTCCTGATGGACTGTGTGAGAGAAAGGGTTGTCCATGGATGAAGCTTGTTATTAACTTAGGAATGGTTGTAGATAAACCATGTTTTTTGGGGAAGATCAGTTTTGTACAAGCTTTGAGATGTCTTTCAGATACCAAATGGGTATTTGCACATCAGGACTCACTTAAGGTTCAGGACAGACTTTTGAGATGAGATATAGGTATGGGAGCTATCAGCAAATAGTTTAAAGTATTTAAACTATTTAAAGTCATGAGATTGGATGAAGTTACAGAGGGAATGAATGTATGTGGGAAAAGAATGACTAAGACCCTGATTGTAAAAAGGTGAGAAGTAGAAAAGGAACCTGCAAAGGAAAAGTTAAAAATAACAGCACTGAAAAAATAAGAAATAAAATTGCTATTCAACTGAAGAAAATACATCAGGGAGAAGGGACTGACCCACTGCAAATACTGCTTATAGGTCAAAAATAAGAGGGCTGGGAATGAATCACTGAATTTGGCATCTTAAAGGTCATCGGAAAATGGAGAAGAGTTGTTCGGTGGAATGATGGGGACTGAGATTATTATGTCTAAAAGATTCCAATGGGAGCTGCTGGACTGGGAAACACACTTGAGTAGCCCAATCTAGTGAAGAAGCAGAGATGTTGACTTTAAGTAGGAACAAGTGGAGGAAAGGGAGAGCATGTGACTACAGATGCTAAAAGCTATTTCAGGAAGCTCCTTATTGAATGTGTCTATTTCCACAATGTAAATATAAAATAAGGTCATCGACTAAAAGTATAGCTGGAGGAGATGACGTTGGGGATTTGAGAAGATGCAACAAGTCAACTAGGCAATTGGGGCCATGAATGGGCTGGGGACAAAGAGTCTGACTGCCAGCAGCTTTGGGGCCCACTTCAGGTGTGCAGTGAGTAACTTAAAGGGAGAATTTTCACTGTGATTGTGTGTTTTTCTTAGAGCTTGTCCTGCAACCAGGCACAGGTACAGAATAGGCAGAATTATATTTAAACATTTATCGGTTTTATTAGGTGAGGTCAGCAAAATGAGAGAGGGCTGGGGAGTTGAGAGTCTTCCCCCAAAGAGTGATTATAATAATGAACCATGGAATTTAAGCTAGTGAAGAAGGAAGAGGGGCCATGAAGGGGGCGAGGGGCAGTGCAAGTTGTAGAATCACAAGTAAATGTCACAATGGGGTGGAAGGACAGTGTAGGGTCTAAGGAGTGAGTTGGAAAGAGAAATGCATGACATTGAGATTATGAAGTGCTTCCGGAAAGCTGAGGGGATGGCAGTAGAGGGAGTTCCTGAGGCCGGAGAGAGGAAGCACTTGGAGAAGGGACCAAGAAGGAGTATCATACACAGCAAAAATTCTCAAATTTAAGCTGTATTAGAATGCCACAGAGGAGTTACTAAAACTCGGATAGGTGGGCCCACCCCAGAAATTTTAATTCAGTTGGTCTGGGGTGGGGCTTAAGAATTAGGAGGTGTTAATGTCACTTGTTGGAGGACTACATTTAGGAAACACTGAAATTTAGAATTGAGAAGAATAATATAGGAGAGAGTGACAATGAGTCTGGGTTAAAATTGCCACAGCAAGGAGGAGGAAGGACTCAGAGATTGGTAGTAAACAGCCTGTGGTGGAGAGTATAATCTGATTACAATGGATGCAAATGCTTGATGTAGTTCTCATTCTGCTCTTTATCAGTGCCTAAAACAGGCTTCTGGTCTTTTATTAGTTATGTTACCTTGAACCAATTATTTACCTCTATCTTTGTTTTCTCATCTGTAAAGTAGGGGCATATAAATGACTCAAATACTCCAGCACATAGGGCAGTATTGATACATAGTGAGCTCACGAAACAGCACAATTGCACCTGTTATTTATGCATTTTCTTCTTTTTTATGTAGTAGAAGTTTGCAACACTCTCCGTCTTCTCATATTCTTTGTTCAAATAAGGTCTCCTGAAATCCCCTTTCTTGCTCTGAAATTGATATTTTACCTCTGGTTTGATATGGAAATATGTACTTTTCTTAATATTATTTAGAATTTTAAGATAGGACTTCCTATAGCAAATGGAACTTTAGGTGATTTAAACATTCCTTTGTACTAGGAATGTTCTAAAGGACATTGACATAAAAGCACTGCAAACACAGACTATAATTATACTATACTAATACTAATAAACTATAATAAACTATAAGCTATAAGTATACTATACTAATAAACCATAATTATAGTAATAATAATGTCTTTGTTTTCTGTAAATATCTCTTATCTATTGTGGAAATGCATTTGACTATAGTCTGTTTCTGATCTTTTTGTCTTGGAACTTAAAATGACCATGAAGAAAATCATAAATGAAATTACAGGAGAAATATAGGGAAACATTTCAGCTGTATCTTTAATGTCATTATATAATTTGGTGGACAATGTAATGGCTATAACTAGTCTGTATATTGAGTTTAAATTATCCATATTATTTTTCCTACACTATTCCATGCAGTACAATTAAGAAGTATTAGGTGGGAACTCCCTGGTGGTGCCATGGGTTAAATCACAGCACGAGGAAGCTATCCAGAGTCACTGCAGCATAAGTTCGATTCCTGCCCAGGGAGATTCCCACATGGCGCAGCAGACCTCTCCTGCCTTGCCTGTTGCTCCCCTCAGCAGTGTATTTCGGTCGATCTGCCTGTTCTGCTCCCCACTCTGTCTCTGGTGAATCCTCTCGCCCATACCTCTAGCCTATACCCCAGCTTGTATGCATAAATAAATCTTTTTTAAAAAAGTACTAGGTAACTCTGTAGCAGAAGTTGGGATCCATGTTGCCATATATCTCCCTCCAGTGAATGACTTTTCAAATTTAATTGAGCGAGGAGAGGAAGGAAGAGGAGGCGGAAAAAGAGGAAGAGGAATATGAGGAGACAGAGAAGGAGGAGGAACAAAAGGAGGAGGAAAAGTTAGGGGAAGAAGAGAAGAGAAGGAAGGGAAGAGAGGCAGGCAATTTAACAAATGATTTTTTTTTTTTCATCTCCAAAGGGAGTTCCCCAGAGTCATTCAGCTGAGTATTTTTCAAACTTTATACCATAAAGCATTAGCCTTTCTAGGTCACTGTATTACATCTGAGTCTAAAATTAAAACCATAAATACATAATGCCTTAACTCCTGTACTCTTTAAAAGCTGGTGAAAAGAGGCATTTTCCTGTGACACTTTCCTGTGCTTATTTATAAGAGAAACAGTACTTTGAAAAATATGACTTAAAAGCAAAGCCACAGAAAATCAGGGAAGAGAAAAACCAATTTACAAGTTTTAACTTTTCTTTCCCTTCTGTTTATTTACTCCTGTTTATTATCAGGAGTCATACCATTTTCTCTCTAATTGACCATTGTAAACAAATAGCCAAGTCAATATTAAAATATGGACAATGGTTGTAAATCTATTATCTTCCAGAGCACCTGATTCATTGTTGGTGCACAACATATAAGTAATAAACATTGATTTGCTGACACTGAGTCCAACTTACATACCTTTCATAATTTGGTCTATCTAGTGAGCCATATACAATAGCAACTGTTTGGGAACAAACCTTTCCTGACTTCAGTTGGTAACTCAGCATCATTAACCCCTTCTATGCTCTCCCTTGCAAAGACAGGAACTATCCACATAGGGACTTCTTTTTCCAGACTCTTTACTAGCAGTGTTGCTGATTAAAATATACCAGATGTACTTTTGAGGCATATGGAAGGTAGAAGAATAGCAGCAGACATAATTGTGTCTTTCCAGCAGAAGCAAAAGGTACGTGTGGGTTTGCAGTGTGGAGACAGTCACAGATGCTGCTGGTTGCAATTCCTGACTTCCTGAAAACTTATGAAGATCCTTCCTGTCCTTCATTCTCTAGGATCATTTAGAAGATCCTGACTTCCTGTATTAAAGCTATTTGGTTTGAAATACCTATGGTTCCTGATAGAATCAGTCATATATCCAGATTGGGGGAAATTAGATGAATTGGGCGACAGAGGTTCATCACAGGAATAGTGTTGCATAGGTTAGTCTATTAAGGGCATAAATAGCAAAACTGATGTCACCTAAAAATATACTAAATGTTCAGGGGCTGAACAGAGTGGGAGATCATTCAAGCACAACATTAACTATCTATTTGACTTTGAATAGGTTACTTGACCTCAGTTTGCTCATCTTTAAAATGGAATTAAGGATAGCATGTACCTACCTCATTGAATTGTTTAATTAATATTTGTAAAATTCATAGTCTAAGAACTGCAACATGGTTAGTACAGCATGATTTTTGCTAAAGAGAAAATGAATTTAAAAACAACATTGACATTTCTTTGAAAGTCTCTTTGGGAAGATAGATACTAATTTCAATGACCATATCATTCCTGGGATGTGGACATTTTTAAAGTTAATTAACAACCTGTGTGTTAATTAAGCCACGTTAGAAAACCTCAATTTCCCACCATTTTCTATTGTGCTTCTAAGCATAGGAATCTCCCAAATCTCAGCATTTTCACCTACCAGTCCATCTCAGCTTGGAATGAAAAACTGTATTATGCAACTTGGTCCTTCACCTTGTTCATGTATTCTGAATGATTTAGAACTGTTTATATAAAATCAAGCACACTTTGAAAGAATGAAGCATCACTACCCCTAAAATGTTCAACACAAAGTTACAGTGAGCTGAGCAGCTGCAAAGGCACCCTAGACAATGGCTGTGCCACTGGCAAGGCTTAGAAGCCTTTTGGAATATCTTTTGAAAAGGACAGAATTCTCTGGTTGATCTATTTAAAGGAAGTTATTTTTTGTACCTTATAATAACCCATGAGTATGTGGTGGCTGTCCTTCAGAATTCTCAGGGATTGCAGTGAGAATAGAGAATGGAAATATATGATATCATTTAAAAACAACTCCAAAACAATAACACAAAACAGCTTCAAGGACAGACTCTGGAAGCTGCAGGATCATGCTGCTCTTTCTCTGCTGCTGTCCTCACAGCTGGCAAAGGTGATAAGGCTGCCTGAACCCTTTGGCACAGACGTCTATATCTGAAAGTTCCTACTTGGAGAAAATGTGATCTCAAAAAGTAGACTTCCTTAGTTCCTAGCAAACTAGTATCTGTCCTTCTATGCTTTTCCTCACAGACATAGTTCCATTTTACAAAGTGAGACACAGTTTTGCCACCCAGGAGAGTAAGAGGAAAAAATAATGTCGGTCTAGTTTTACTCTCAAGTGCAAAAATGTTCCCTCTGGTTTCTTAGTGTCTTGGTGATTAGCAGAGAAATTCAGAAACAAATATATTAGGTAACCTAAAACATATTTTTCCAGGTGTTTATATTAACAAAAAAATGAAAGCTTTCTCAGGAATTTGTAATAGGAAACCTGTAACAGGAGTTTAGAACTTGCTGTGGATTAATCTTTTTTATGCAGAGTTTCATAAGAGAAATAATCCAGTTAATTAGTCCATTTCAAGTCAACTGAATGCAGATATCAATAATTTGTCAAGATAAGTCTTTACTGCATGCCTAATTTCCTAATCCCATCCATTGGGACAAAATCTCAGATTAAGGCCTGCAAAGACAACATATGTCTATTTAAAACACTTACAAATGCAAATATGAGATTTACATATTTAAATGAACTAATGCTATGCAAGCTTAACATAAAGTTTATATAAGGGAAGTAAAACTAATATAGTTTTTAAAATTTTTTAAATTTATTTTTTGTGATTTTCTTCTGGACTTTTCCCAAGCATAACCTTATTCATTCATTTAAACAACATTTGGTGAGTGCCTATTATGTATTGTCTCCATGCCAAGTCCCAGGGATATTTTGTTCCTAGCTGGAGGAAATCACAATCCCCAAGCAAAAAGAGATGGGGCAGTTAAATATATTAATAATAAAGTGTCAATTACAGTGTGTACATTTTAGTAAATTTCTGAAGATCAGACCTTGATCTCAAGATAAATACAGTTTATTAGAGATTGGCAAACTACAGATTTCAAGTTAAGTCCAGTCTATTGCTTATTTTTGTAAAGTTTTATTGAGACATCATTTATGTATTACCCCAAGTTACTTTCATCTACAAAGATGGAGCTGAGTACTTGTTAAAGAGAGAGGCTGCAAAACTTAAAATTTTACAATCTTACCCTTCAGAGGAGGAGTTCGTCTTCTGCTGGTTTAGATTATTAGAGTTGCAGATCAGGTGTTTGGATATACTTCATCTAACTTCATGCTTATCATGCTTATCAAACTTAGAATCATGAATATCTTAAATGGTTCCCCAGTATTTTTATTTTTGTTCATAGTGAACATTTTCTCTACATTTCTTTTTTGAACTTTTTCTTGTTGGATTAAAAATCTTCCCCTCTCCCCCTAACAAATTATTAATCTTCAGAAACAGATTCTACTTTGCATATATCAGTTCAAAAAGGAAATGGCAGAGTTGGGTAGCAATAAATAAAATGAGAGTAGGACTACATTATCTCAAAAGAATCTTCCAATTCTAACATCCCATAGTTCTATGTTTCTATAATAATAACCACATGAGCTAAAATTAAACATCGTGCTGCAGCTGGAGCAAACACACAGCTCAATGGTTTATGGAAATCAATTAAGGATCGAGACAAACTTGACTATAATTGCACCATTAAAAATCCAAGTCTCCCAAATTCTATTTTGCAGAAGTAAGTATAACTTCTAATCAATATCACATTATTCAGAGGTCTTTCAAAGGACATCAATGAAAATAATTTGGCAGCATTCCCAACCCATTTCTGACATACATTATATTCCAGCAGGTGAAGAAGATGTGAGAAAATGCCCTTGAAGAATAAAGGACAAAAAAAAAAAATCAACAGCTGACCTGATGGCAATAATTATTTCTTCAAATGCCCTGCTCTTAATGACCCATTAAGACACGTGGTTAAAGCTTTAATGTGGGCTTTTGACCTGAGAATGGGCTGTACATATCTATACTAGGAACCCTTTGGAAGGCTAGCATTTAAGACAGTGCTAAGAGAAGGAAGGAAGGGACGCAAAAGAGAATAGCCCTCAACTTCTTGAGGATGCTGTTATTACATTTATGCTTGCTAACAAAACTCAGGAATCTCTCTCATCCATAAATCCATTCAACAAATATTCTTTAAAGGCCTACTCAGTACCAAACACTGAGCAAGGTGCCAGTAAAACAGTGGAGAATAGGCAAATTTGCTCTTTGCCTCCCGGTGGAAGAAGAGAGGCACTGTGAGATTATAAACTATGACATAATTGTGCAAGCATTACTTATGATGTGCTGTGGGTGTAGAATAATGCAGACTGATAAAGAAGGTGCCAGACAGATCTGAGTTGGTGTAAGTTAGGGTGTCAGAGTCCTTCCTGACTGGTCACTTCAAAGTGCCAAGAAGTGGGAGTCTGCCCACTCTTTTCTGCTTATTTCTTTCTCTTTTCTTTAGGGTGCCTCTTCCTACTTATTTTTCTTTATAGCTGCTTAGATTCTGAAAAAGAAAATTGATCCAGAAGTCATTTCAAAATGTGGATGAATGTGGGATCATGTATCCAATAAGAGTCATCATTATGAGTACCCCTTAAGCAAGTAATACAATAAAATGACAAATCTAAAGATGATAGTATCCATTTAAGTCTTCAAGACAGTGATAAATTAATGGACCACAGTCAACACAGAATGTGTCCTCCATGGAAACTGAGCAACAGTGTTTGGCTACAATCATTAGGTGCAAAACTAATTAGCTGGCTTATGGTAAACCATTTTAAACGTATTTAGGTAAAATGAATTCCCCCAAATTCAGCTTGTTTACTCTTTCTGAGAAGCCACTCCTGCCAAGACAGGATAAGACTCAGTCACTCAATTTGAGAGTATAATTTTCTTTAAAACTGTTACTGGCATATAAAATATATCTGTTCTTTTTAAAAGAAAAAGAACTTCTCACCTATATGCACTCTATCCAGTCTAAAAGTATATTACAAATTCTCTTTCTTACATGTGTCTCTTTTCCAGAAGTAACCTCTTTTGTGTTTATTAATAATTTTTTTCTTTAAAATGTTATATCACATATAAATATGCATAAGCAATATTTTTAAGCTATTTTTGCATTTTTATAAATGTAATGATTTTGCAACATATTGTTGAGATACATCCAGTTTGAATCACAGAGCTGAAGTTCATTTACTTTCTTTTACATTTATTATCTGGATCAACATGGAAAAAATGGATATTTACATGATACTATGTTTTCCTCCCCACAAAAATTCCAAGTTTTTTTTCCTAACTAGTTCCTCTTTACTATTGTTAAATGAAAATATTTATAGTTTAATTCATAGAAGTTGTACACATCTTTTGTAAGGACATTACTGACTTTTGTAAATGTCCCCACTTTAACTATATTCCATATGTTTTCCTAAGTAGCATTTGTTAGTCAATTACATACACTTTTACAATCTAGCTATGAATTTTCTTTAACCCAACGTTATTTACAAGCATGTCTTTAATTTACAAACCAGTGTGATTTTGGATTTTTCTTATTGATTTCTAACTTAACAGCATAGACAACAGAGGATGTGGTATATATGATACTGGTTCTTTGAGATATGTTGAATCTTGCTATATGATCCAAATCAAGGTCAATTTCTATCAAGTTTCATTTGCCCTTAAAAATATGTGCATGTTCCCATTTTTGGTGCACTATGGTTAATAAATTAAATTTGGTCATTGCATTTTTAAAATAGTCTCTCTATCACAACCAATATTGTCTTTGAGATTTATTACTGAGAGAAGTATGTTAAAATCTTCCACTGTGATAATGAATTTTCAACTTGGGGCAAACACTGGCTTCAAGGCACAGTGCACCTCCAGATTGGTGCTTCCTTGTCATTTTTAACCTCTGGCTCTTTTCCTTACTTTGCTGTCAGATTAGCTTTGCCATAAAAAATATTTTTGCAAAATGTTTTAACTAGCATTTCTAGGTATTGGTTCTGGTTGAGTTTACCTGACCATCTAAACTGCCACATTTCTGAAAAGATAATTAGATAAGTACAAGTTTCTTTCTTAGGGCAATAGCTAAAATAAATTATTATGATATTAACTGTGATTATTCCTTGATGGTTGAACTTCTTTTCTTTTTTTTTTTTTTCTTATTCATGTTACTTATCTACAAATTTTGACTTCACATTACTTTGGTAATAAGAGAAAACAGATTATTTTGAATACACACTGTAATCACTTGGGATTTCCTGACAGCAAATCTATAAAATAAACTTCAATAGTTACTTTACAACATGCCACTGGCAAGTTAAAAAAAAAAGTGAATGTGTCTGTATAGATGAGTGAAAGATAGGTAGGTAGGCAGACAGATAGATAAATTAGAGTAGAAAGAAAGCAAAGCACTAAAATATACAAAACATACCAAAGAGTTAAAATTTGACAGTTAAGCAGTGAGAGTTTTTAAAATATATTCTAGGAGAGAAAATGATTAAAAAGTTAGTACTCATGATTTGGAAATGAGCAAAAGGCTGACACTGCCGATCTGATGCCAATTTTCCTAGAGCTTTGATGGAGAAATCTGGACATACTCAGAAGGCAGTGCACACATCTGCTACCAGAGCAAAGAGTGTGAGGAATGATTAATGAAGCACTGTTCTATAGCTGCCTTTTTTTTTTTTTTTTTTTTTTTTTTTTTTTTTTTTTTTTTTTTTTTTTTTTTTTTTTTTTTTTTTTTTTTTTTTTTTTTTTTTGCTTTTCAGCATTATGAAGACAGAAGACAATACTCATTGGAGAAAACATACTGGGTTGGAAAACAAGTGGAATGGGGTGAACAAAGGGTTTCCAAATCAGAAATGGGCTATGGATGATAAGAACAACAACAAAAAAAGATAAATGAAAAATCAAAGGAGTGCTGTCTTTCAATTGCAATTGACTGGAGTTCAGCAGGATCTGCCTGGGCTTGATAAGAATAGCTCCTTTCTAGGAAATAATTGTGCATGTGTCTACATAGAGCTAGATTCTCAGGGCTCTCTTCCAAATGACTCTAAAATACAACTTTGGACCAGAGATCTCAAGCCCCAGGAACTTGCTGCATTTCATTAATTCAGCCATCAAATAGTTTAAATAAAGTTATTTTTGAGTGATTATTCCCTGCCACACTGTACTTGGCTTGGTAATGCAGTGTGGAATAAAAGATGTGTTCCCACTACCCCTGGTATTAGGAAGCTTAAAGTCTATTGGGAAGAGAGAAACATTCAAGCAAATACTTGAAAACCTGTCTTAATTTAAGTACTATAAAATATAACTAATTTAAAACCAGAATATACATTTACCAGAACTTTGCCAGCCTTTTGCAGTTTATCTTAATCCACTCTCAGGGTCTGATCTACTTGAGAGTTTTCAAGTTTAGTCTCTATAGTCTTTCCTTATTACCTTTTTTTTTATTTTATTATGTGTAATAGTTATCTATTCCTGTACAACTAAATAACAACAAATGTAGTGGCTTATATTATGTTAATAATATCACCATTTCTGTTAGTTATGAGGTTGGGTACTGCATAGCCAGATTTTCTAATTCTGATTCTCTGAAGATTGCTATCAAGGTGTTGACTGGGGTATGGTTCTCTTTTCGAGGTTGAATTAAGGAAGAATCTACTTGTGAGATCACAAGTCTCTGGCCAGATTCAATTCCTTGTATGTGTAGGCCTGAACTTCAGTCAGCAAGGTAGCAAGTTTCTTTTCAAGGCAGAAGTCACAGTCTCATATAATGTAATCATAGAAGTGCTTCCAATTAAATAATACACAAAACAAAAACAAAAACAACAACTATCAGGCAACCATAAATAAGAGACTTCTACAGGAAAGGGGGAAGAAGAGGGACCAAAACAGGGGAGAAAAGAGTACAAGGGACTATGGTGATGGTTCACAGGTGAACTGGTGGTAGGAACCCTATGGGGAATATACAATAATGTAAAGGACACTAATAATAATAATAATAATAATAATAATAATAATAATAATAATAATAAAACAAAAAGTGAGTCCCATTACCCTGGCTCAGTTCTACAGATGTCAATCAAGTCACAGGTCCAGAACTCACCCTGAAGAAGAGAGATTCACACAAGGACATGGATGTCAATAGTTGGGAATCACAGGGGCTATAGAGAGTTTGTCCACTACATTTGTTCTTTTAGCTTACTTTATTTTTTCACCACTGTATATGATTTTGTAAATCTGAACTTTAAAATGGAAAACAGAAAGCACCAGAGCATCATCATAAGACAAGGCGCTGCCTCCTTTTATCTGGATTTATTTTTATTTTATTTTATTCATATCTGTTACATTATTGTGTATTCCCTGTAGGTTACCCACCACCGATTCACCCGTGAACCGGCACCTTTGTCCCTTGTGCTCCTTTCTCCCCTGTTTTGAACCATTATCCTCCCTCCTCCCGCCAACCCACCCTTGTTGAATGTCTCTTAGCTAGTTTTTTGTCCTGTTCTCCTAACTGGTCTATTGCTTTCAATCTGTCTTCCTTCTAATCCCCTCATTATACTGCAGCCCATCAGACCTCCTGACACTGCACATCTAAGAACTGTGGTACATCTCTGTTTCTTTCTCTTCAGTGGCTCCACACAGCCCTGAGGATCCAATCCAAAGCCCATATCTTGTCATACTTATTCCTAGAACTTGGTATTTCCGCAGTTGCATTTCTCATCACTCTCTTCCTTATTTTCACTCTAAACACACTGAATTACTTGCAGCTCATGTGGTTAACAAAAAATGACTGAGTTTATATTTCAAAGTGCCAGGAACCAGTAGTAAATTGATAGGTCCATGACCTTCATTCTTGGAAATTAAATTCTGATCAGAGAGATGGACAATAAACAAGCAGTTTAGGAAAACAGATAAGTTAGTTCTATGTTTCTTAGATCATGAAAAGTATATGAAAACATGCAGAGTCTAAGAGCATTAGAGTGGCCTGGTGTGGGTTAACCTGTGACTGGTTTAATTAAGGTCCTTAGGGCAGGCCACTCTGGGGAAAAGAGCCAAGAAGAGAGTACAATCCCAGGGTGGAAATATCCCCATAAAGATACAGGTGCCAGGCAGAGGGAAGCAGAGATCTAAAGATCCTAAGGTAGAATCAAGTTTGTTGTCTGCCTAAGAGACTCCCTGGTTAGAACTGTATAAGAGGAAACCATGACTCAATGTGCCCAGGTCAGGAGGGAGGGTCTCTTTGGCTTTGATTCAAGTCTTCAATATGCTTTCTGTGCCTTTGATCTTCTTTGCCTGTTTTCTGTCCCAAAGACTGATCTGTGTAGATTGCATTGACAGGTTTCCTGGCAGGAAATGCAAAGCCACAAGCAGGAAATCTGTAGGAGAGTGAAGGTGGTTGAGAAATTTATCACACTGATTCTCTGCTTGAGGGCTTGCTGTGGCTGTCTACGTCCTTGACTCAAGGTCACAGCTACTGTCAGTCAGCTCCTTCCATGGAACTCTCTCTTTTAGATTCCCAGCTCCTACTTCCTTTCACTCTTCAGGCCCAGCAGTGGTACATTCTCCTCTACTTACTAGTTTGGGGTAGTTATCTACTAGCTGTGATTTATCTACATTTTGTGCATCTTTTGTAAATGGTTCTGTTATCAAAATCTCTTCAAAGACTGCAGTTTGAAAATATTGTCTCCTTTTTCTTTCTATTCATGGAGTGAAGAACTTGGATGGTTTTTCCTTGCAAACTATTGAAAGGTTTGAAACAGAAAAGCTTCATGATGTGAGAGAGTGGAAACTGAAAGGGAGTAAAATTCAGCACTTTAGGAGGTCATTTCAAGGCTTCAGATGAGCCATGATGGCAGTCTTAGTAGTGTGAAGCAGTGAGATTGTGAGAAGTGTGAGAGTCACATATCTTTGGAAGGTAGAGATGACAGGGTTTATAGAGAGACTGGATGAAAATGGTGAGGATAGGGGAGACTCAAGAACTCTTGAATTTTGGACTAAAGCAAAGGGATGAATGGTGGAACCTAAAATTAAGACGGGGAGCAGGTTTGTAAGGAGGAGCAAAAATTATTTAGATTTAAGGGCAGTTAATTTTGTGATGCTTGTTAGACATATAAAAGGGATGTCCACTGAGAAATTATGTCTAGATCGGTGGATAGATAGGAGGGTAGGAAACAGAATTGTAAATACAGCTGTACAAATGGTAAACACAGCTGGGGGACTAGATCAGATCACCTAAAGAAGGCTAGATTGTGAAAGGGTTGGCTTTGAAAAGTTGGAAAGATGAAGGAAACCATATAAAGAGAATAAAAAGTCATAGCTTAGTGAGGAAAAATCTCCAAAAGACTTTGGAGACTAATAAAGGAAGGAATGGTCAAAGTTTCAATCTATTGGATTTGGCAAAATGGAATTCACTGGTGATTATCAATAATGGTGGAGTCTGGGTGGCAAAAGCCAGATTAAAATTAATTCAAAAGAGTAACTTCTAAGGACTTTTGCTATAAATGGGTGCAAAAATAGATAACATGGGCAATGCAGGGAGGTAGACCAAGATGTTTTCCTTTCAAAACGGAGATATGTAGTATGATTCCCTTTGCCCATATTTTTATCTAACTCCTCATGTCCTTTGAAAGTCAATTAACTTCTCCAGGAATTAAATATGGGCAGGATTTAAGGAAATCACGGAAGAAGATTTTATTGCTCCTAGGCCAAAACAGGCATCAGAATGGCTAACTTCCAGATTCCGGCCAAGGTTTGTGTTATCCTAGGTGACGCGATGATATTATTTTTGTTTTTTTTTTTTCACTGAAATAACATTAGATTATAATATTGTATAGGTTCCAGGTGGAAAGCATTATAAATCAGCATCTGTATACATTACATTATGTTTATCAAGCATGACACATATCTTGTCCCTATAGTCATATCACCAGAAATGGCTGCTGCACAGCTAGTGCTGAGTACTGGTTAGGCTACTTAGTCAGTATTAGTTAATATATCATCACAGGATAAAAATGCATCAATGCAGTCATACTCCTTCTATCTCATAAGGAAGCTTCTGTGTTATCCTGTCCATTTGTGATGTGAACTTCTTGGAACAAAGGGATAGAGTAGAGAGTTAACTGGAAAAGTTAGATTGATAGTCATTAGTGAGGCCAAGAACTAGTCATTTTTCAGCAAAAAAAAAGACAAAATTCAAAAAGGTGTGGAGAGGAAAGAATTAGAAAGAAAGAAGTTCAGTGTGGATGATTTTTGAGATACTATGTTGAAGATTCCTAGGGTTTTTGAGTACTGAGATTTTGGGGAGACTATAATGGAAGGTTTAGGACAGCATCTTAGTTCACTCAGGCTGCTATTACAAAGCACGGTAGATTGTGTGGCTTGTAAAAAACAGAAAATTATTACTTATGGTTCTTGGTGGTAATAGTGATGGGGGTTATTTTAATCAGAAAACACTGATATGCCATGCCTATTAGAATTTAAACTTTGGTGATGGAATTCTACAAAGAAGAATAAGTTGTCTCCTGGGCTGTGTTATTGTAACATTTAGTTATCTATCTATGCTACAGATTTCTTGGTTTTGTGCTTCAATTACTTTGTAATTATTTGTTGTCAGTCCATCAACAGAAGAAATATGAGCTCTTTCAGGGTGAATTTTATGTATTCTTAATTTCTCAAAGCCTGGCACAAAGTAGATACTCAGTAAATATTTGTTAAATTAGCTATAGAATCCACTGTAACCAGTGTGTGTATGACTGAGTATATAATATAGATAAATATGCATGCTTGGTCTTAAAAATCAAACAAGGGGAAGGGGAGGAAGAGGGACCAAAATGGGAGAAAAGAGCATAAGGGACTATGGTGATGGTTCACAGGTGAACTGGTGGTGGGAAACCTACGGGAAATACACAATAATGTAAAGGATATAAAATAAAATAAAATTACATTAAATTAAAAAAGAAAGAAAAAAGAAACACTAATTTAAAAGGAAAAAATAAAAATCAATACAAATTCATGTATGCTAAAAATTCTAAGTCACTATAGAAACAATACAATAATGTGGCGATCATGATTAGAATAATGATGATGGTGATGATAGTGATGACAATTTCAATGATAAAATATATCCTCCAAAACAGAGGAATTCTTCCCTTAATTTCTGGATAATGTACATTCTCTTGGGAGTTTATGACAGTTTTGACAATTATATGCAAAAAAACTTACATGACTGTGTGATACATGTATTCATTTGTTTTTACTCTGAATGTGAATATTTATCTTGCATCAGTATTTCCAATGGGCTAGAGTAAGAGAAAAGCTAAGAATTCCATTCAATGGGAAAAGTCATTATGAGAACTCTACCTGTGTGCTCATCTGAGATTTATCTCTGTGGTTGAATGAGATTTTAATCAAGAAGTAATCTTCATAACCTTTAGTATTCTATTTAGAACAGTCTAATCCTTCCACACTATCCATCTCAAAAAGAATTCTCCTAGGTTAAATGCTCTGTGATATCCCTACAGGATAACTCTAGTATAAAGACAAATGGTACTACTACATTGATTTCAATTAAAATCAGGGTAGTCATTGAAAATGTGGAATCAGAGTATAAAGTATAAAGCACATTAATTCATTAACAGAAAAGTAGAATGAGGTAAAACATATCTTGTCCAAAAGCTTTGAATGTAAAAATATTCCGTTAAGGCAAAGAGTATGCGTGTGATGTATTGATGTTACCAAAGATTATGAAATAGTTTCTCAGGAAAAAAACTGAATACTTAAATGATGACATTACATAAAACACTGTCTCATCTAAACTGGAATCTTCCTTCAATTTTGAATGCTGTATATCAAAATGAATTCAGGAGCAGAAGTTAACCATCATCATATCTTCTAAATGTAAGATTCCTCCCCTAACATTCCCCCTGGTAAAGAATCTATATTCTAATTCAATATTTAAGAATTGTTTTATTTTTTTAACACCTTAACTCTTTATATTTTGACAAAATCATTTTTAACTTTGAAGGATTGCTAGTTATTCAAAGTTTACTACCAAGTTAGAAGAATAGTTTTAGGCATTACATTATCTTGCGAATTTTAATTGTGATGGTTCAGATTTTTCACTCATATAAGGAACATGTATCCAGTGTCTGTTCTGCACTAAACCTATGCTAGATTTTGAGACAAAATATGGCTAATCAATCAAATCCTGCTCTCAGGGAACCTGTGTCCAGTGAACTAGTTAACCATGTAAAACAGGAAGCACACTAACATGAGGGAGATAACACCAAAGGTATGTTTTAAGTTTTGCAACATTATTATTGGTATTTTAGTATTAATGTGTGGCATGGCTAGTATTTTGTAGCACTAGTCGCATTACTAAAGTGTTAGTGTGGTAGATAATGTTTTCCAAAAATGGTCATAGCAATATTTCTAGTCCTACATGTTCCAGAACCATCCCACTCACCAGTTTTAGAATTACCTTCACTCTCTCACAACTTTAACTAAATTAAACTTTTCTTTAAATAGTTTATGAAATATTTTTTTTTCTTTTTCAGGTACTTTTATTTTAATTATAATTAAGTTTTTGCTACATATTACTTTCTTTATATATTTGTTCTTGACATCTGAGAATGATATCACGCTCTTATATTTAGTTACTTTGACTCCCATTCATGTTTTTTTCTGATATGTAAGTGTGGCACAGGGTTATATTCTTTTTAATCAAGGAAGATATTATTATACATAAGTGGAGAGAAATTTTTCCAATTTATGATACAGGTATTTAAGAATTTAAGATTTTGAAATGATTTTCAATCTACTTTATGTTGATCATTGAAGAAAATACCAATTCTTTCTTTTTAGAAGAACTGATAATCTAAGAGATCAACTGTATGTTGGTATACTGCTTTTGGAAAAGACCATCAGAACACAATATTATTTACACAATAATCCCCTCTGTTTTATAAAGTAACAGAAGCAGAAACACATAAAAAAAGATTTCTTTATAACATTACCTAACAGACATATAGAAATAATGAATAAAACTTAGGAATTAATTTAGTGAATTATAATTCACTTAAGGTGATAAAATATGACCATAAAAGAATTATGAAGAATGTATAGAAACATGTAAATACCTATAATAATAAATAATATTTGGTGAGTGCTTAGAATATGCCAGCCTCTGTTTTAAATACTTTACAAATATTATTCCATTAGACCCTCAAAACATTTTATGAGGTTAGCGGTATTATATTTCACATTACATGGATGAATCAGAGATATGAGTAAATTGTCCACTTTTAAAAAGCTGGGGCATGACAGGGCAAGGATTTGAAATCACAGACCATGGTGTAGAACCCAATTTCTGAAACTTACTATGTACTTTTTGGTTTAAACTGTTCAACATACACACACTGACACACTGAAAGATGACAAAGTATTTGAAAGTAATTGTCAGAGTAGTGAGAGTATAAATTCTTTTAACCATTTTCTAAATTGTTTAATATATTTAGTGCTTTTTAAACAGAGAAAAGACAAAATTCAAATAATTTGATTAAGAGTGAAAAACAAAAATAATTTTACTCAAGGAACATAAAGTTGATAGCACAGGATATGAGTTTTCTATTCTTACTTTGAGACTTATTACTTAAGCTACATCTGTTATTTCAGGTCAGATTTCCATTGTTTGTAAGACCATGCAGAAATACTTTACTAAAGTTGTGCATTCTATTCCTGTTAGGGATTTTCAGAACAAGTAACATATGGTGCATCTCTTATGAAGTTTTATCTGAGTTAGTCATTCTATATTCCCATCCCACCCCCTCCAACTCAAAGTATACTCTAAATGTGTTTGTACCATTCATATTTAAGGCTAGATTTTCAGTGCGTGTATCCATTGGGGGTTGGAGAGAAATAATTTCAAGTTACTGTTCAAAAGTGTATTATGTAGAATTCTCAGAATTTAAGACAGTCCTCACTCTCTAATAGGAAACCTGATTTCTTTCTACAATAAGCCTGGAAGTTGAAGGTGCCTTAAACCACTATAGTTTGGGTTTGGGTGTTGTTTTTTTTTTTCTATATTTTATTTTTAATTCAAATTAATAGATACATTGTTAGTGGTCTCTTTTGGGGGTAATATATAACCAAGTTATGATGTGGTAACAAATTAAATTCAAAATCCCAGGCACTGGACTTCTATTTCTAGCCAAGATAGAGCCAGGGTGGCCAGACTTACCATCCTTCATCCTGTCTGAATGCAGCCAAATAACTGCACAAAGAATATGAAAAAAAATGTTTTTAAAGACACAGGATGTCAGACAAGTAAAGATAGTGTTTCCTGAAATATGAGAAACAAATATTCCACAATCTATACCCTTAGCTTACTGCTTGGAGAAAGCTTTCAGGTCATTACACAGGGAGTCAGGCAGAGCCTACTGGACTCTCTGGGCTGAGACTCTCTGAGCAGATGCAGATAGCAGGGTGACTGGAGTTGGTAGAATAGAATATTGGAGAGGATGTAATTACATGACAGAGACCACTGCAGATCTGCAAAGGATCCTCCTCAAGAATTCAGCAGAGTATTGCCAGCTCATATATGTAAGGAAGCTACCCTAGGTTAGGCAGGAACCATTCAAATGGGATAGAGGAGATAGAACCTGATGTTTGCAAGGGACTGACGTCATGTCTGTTACCACCAGCGAGACCAGGAAACCACTTGTTCAGGGAGCATTGAGTTTAGTGCACACGTCTCTATAAATGGGGAATAATTAGCTCTAGGAAACAAATTTCTGGTTTCACCTAACAAAACTTTAATGCAAAACTGAAAGGATTAAATAGTTTCCAGGTGCACAAAGCACCTAATTATAAGAGTACAAAAATATAGATTCTACAAGGTAAAATTCACAATCCCTGGCACCTAAGTACCATTATTAAAGCAGAAAAATAGGATCAATAATGAGAAACAAAATCAGTCCATTGAAACAAAATCAGCATTAACACAGATGTTAGTATTTGCAGATAAGGATATTAAAAAAGATTCTTATTGTATTTCATATGCTCAAGAAGTTAAGAAATGATATGAAATATACCAGTGAGCAAAATCTAATTTCTAGAAATAAAGTCAAAATTTCTGACTTGAAAAACATACTGCATGCAATTAATGGCAGATTAATTTGCAGAAGATTAGTAAATTTGAGGCATATTAACAGAAACCATAATGAATCAAATTATGAAAAAAATAACTTAAAAAATGAACATTATTTTAAAAATGAACATAAGAAATTGGAATGAATGGGGGAAGAGCAAAAATGTTTCAAGAAATTATGTCTAAAATTATTCCAAATTTGGTGAAAACTATAAATTCATAGACCCAAAAAGTTCAAGTGAAAGAAATATAAAGAAAACTACCATCATAAAATTGGTCAATGCCAAGTATTTCTCAAAATTATATTATCTTAAAAGAAAAACTTAAAAACAACTAGATCAAATAACATGTTACATACAGAGAAGCAAAGACAGAGATGACAGAAAATTTCTCACCAGAAAAAATGTAAGTGAGAAGACAGTGGAATATTATTTTTAAAATAGTGAAAGTTGAAAATTGTATCTTCTAAAGGAAATACCTTTCAGAGATTAAGGTGAAATGAAGACTTTATAAGATATATTAAAGGAACTCCTTCAAACAGAGAAAAATGGTAACATGTGGAAGTAAATATCTATAAATAAGATCCTTTGTTGGGTCTTATTGTAAATTGCAATTTGTATGGACAAATATACAAAGTTTTTTCTTACTACTTAAATGTTTTTAGAAGACAAATGACTGTTTGAAAACTATTAGCAGTGTAGTATAGGGCTTATAACATGGAAGATGCATGATAGCTAGAATATTTGTTAATAATGACAAGGTACAGAAGGGAGAAATGGAAGTATATATTATAAACTGCTTATTCTATATGTGAAGTGTTATAGTGAAGATACACTATACTTGAAGGTAGATAAAGGTGTGTTCTATGAACCCTAAAATAATAAAGAAAATGCAAAGTTAACCAAGGCCATAAGATGAAACAACAAATTGAAAAGCAAGACAACTACCATTTACTAATGGTCTGCTTTTTGTAAATCATGGCAGCTACGTTAGCAATGATACTTATTTAAAAAGTTTTAATTGATTATTTCATAAGAAAATCAAGTATTTCTTGTGTGAATGGAATAATAATGTGCTAAGACATTCCCATCCTAAAGTAAGTGCATTTTGTAGAATACAAAAATAGAGGAAATAAAAGTGTACATGACATGATTCGGAACAAATTAGATAATATTGCTTCTTGGTTTAAAAACTTGTAAGCCCCTAGTATTTAGTAACAGAAAGTGTTTAGCTGTGTACAAAAAGAAATGTGGAAGTTTTAGTTGGTCATATTTGTAAAAAAGCTGTCCCCCTGTACCAGGTGAACTAGGTGCTTCCCACCAGCCTTCACTTTCCAGAATAGCTTTAGTAACATATGGAAATAATCTCACACAGTAGCCTTTTGATATGTGTGAGGTGGCAGGAAGGTAGAGGAAAAGGTGTCTTTCAAAAATGAAGGAGGAAAAGTCTTTTCTAAAAATACCAACTAGACTCTAAGGGAAATACTACAAAATGTGTGTGAGTTGGAGAAAGAGGAGGAGAGATAAAGATAAATGATAGAAAATGAAATATGATGACATGTTTTTTTAAAGGACCCAAAAAATTCATTCACAGTAGTGGACTGTATTTGCTTCTTTGATCTCACTAGATCTTGTTTTAAACGTCTATTGATGTGATTTGATCTTTCCTTGCTAAATTTCCTTTGCTGATTACCTCATACAGTTTCTATCAGCACAAAGAGAAGTACTGTCTCTGGTAATGTTCCACATAATTTATAACAACACAGAATTTTTTATTTCTGATGGTTTGAATTCTCCTTGTTATTGGTAAGACTTCTTGCTGCATTAGACTTCACTGGATCTTGATGAAAGCAAAACAAAACAGACAGGGCTATACATTAAATTTAGATGAAAGGAACTAAAGCTACTAAATATCTGTTCAGCCCCTAAACTTCAGGATTTCAGCAGGACAGAGAGAGCAGATTTACTTTAACATACTCATATTTTACTCTTGAACACTTATGTGTTCAAGCAGTGACCTTCTTGTGGTGATGGACCCAGAAACTGGGTATCAAATCTTACCAGTATACGTGTACTTGATGGGATCTGTTGGTTCAGATAATATCTTTGAACATCTAATACTATCATGTACCACACCAGAAAATCTGGAAATATAGTTATATCATTATTGACAAATATTTAAGTACATATATATATTTATTTAGAGATTTGCACTCACTACCTATTGTGGATATATTTTTATGTAAAGTAACAAACTCTGTTTAAACTCAGTAATTAGTAAATGAAAAAATTGAAGTTATACTTTAAATGATTCACATAAAAATCTCACTAGGATGAATTAAGAAGATGAAGAAACGAAATGACAAAATAAATGAAATAAAATTTTATAGTTATTAGAAGATAATTTTTCAGGGATCTTGAAGAATTTAGGGGGATTTTCATTTAGCTTCAAGCCTGGATACATAAAAGTTAAGGGTATTTAAAATTCTCAGAAATGGGAATTTGAATTAAAGGAGGAAGAATGCAATTTTCTAATCCAATCTCTTTCTGTAAGCATAAATATTAGCAGTAAAATTTTTTTTAAATGTATCATCAATAACTGAAATAATAAACTATATAAAATATTTTCAAGTAAAGACCAAAAAAAATGAAAGAGCTGATAAAACCGACATATAGCTCTTTCTAAAACCTTGATTACATCATATTGGCACTTAAAAGAACAGAGTCTGTGCACATTGGTCTAGCTTGGGATAAAACAGAATTGTTCCCATAACAGAGAAATGACTGTGTACATTGTCTATGACTTAGCTTTATTCTAACCTAAGGAAACTGCTGGGTGAGGGGAGAGGAGAATAGACAAAGAAGGAAAGGGAAATTTCTAATAAAACAGCAGACTGAATACTTGGTCTATATTTGCTCCCTCCTGAATCCCATTTAATGATTTAGGTTTTAAAAATATAGGTATAAATTCTACTGAAAAAGAAAATGGTGACCGCAGTGAATGGAACATTGACATTTCAAGGGAAAAACAGGTGAAGGAATGGCAATTAAATGTGGGCAAGGACAAAACCTGTGTGTCTGAATGAGGGAAGATGCCAGAGAAGATTCAAGACTCAGGAATTGGACTCAATTCAGGATGTAGGAGTGGGAGGAGTGGGATGTTGGACTGAAAGTGAGGTCTGGTTAAGATCTTTATAAAGAACAGTTAAGACCCCATGAATATGGTGAGATTTATTCTCACGAGGTACATTGGAGGTTTGGAAAGAGAACTTTCTTAAAATTGGAGATTTTAGAAAGTCGGTATTGAAGAGAACACTCTCCAGACTGACACTTTTGTTCTATTTTGGTAACAGATGTATTTCCATGAGGCAGGAAATTTGAATTTTCCTCTAGATCAAGGTACTTAAATCATGACCCCAAGATCAGCAACATCAGCATCATTTGGAAACTTTTTACAAATGCAAATTCTCAGGTTCTTTCATTGAATCAAAAAATATGAGGGTGAGATCTAGCAATGTGTGTTTTATAAAGGCTTCCAGGTGATTTTGAGGCATTCACATTTGAATTTCAAACTCAAATTTGAGAACCATTGCTCCAGGATGTTCTGGGTCTTAGGTCTTAGCAGTTCACTCTACCATGATGCAGGCCAATTGGCTATCCACAAACACACATGGAGCTTCCAACATGCTTTTAAAATATCTGGCATAGAAGAGATCACAAGAGAGTCGAGGGAAACCTTGAAAAGGGAATGCAGAAACTCAAACAAAAAGGTAGAACATCATAAAGTAAGTGAGAGTTGATATTGAGAAGAGCCAAAGAAACCCCAAGAATTATAAATGATTCTTCAGAAAGTTGAGAAAAGAGACTGAAATTCATGAAACCAGATAGGATGATAAAAAGAAAAAAGGAATGACAAGAAAATAAGAAAGAGCTAGCTGGAAATTGAAAGCATGATTGCTGAAATTAAAAAAGAAAAGTCCCTCAGGAATAGCTCTATGTGAAGGTCACCCAAACTGAAATGATGCAGCTATGTTTTCAGCACAAAAATAAAAACAATACCTACACCAACTCAGAAGATGAAATTCCAGAATAGGGCTTAAGGGAGGTGAAAAATAGTTACATACAAAGCCTGAGGAATCAAACTGTCACCTAGTAACTGTGGCATCCACATTAGGGAACTTAGAGACAGAGAAAAAATACCTCCAGATTTTAGAAGGAAACGAGAAAATATAGATATATATTCACATAGTTATAAATATAGTTCCATCCAGGGCTCAATCAAACTGTCCTTCAGGTGTAAGGTTAAATAAAAATATTTTCAGATATACAAGATTTTAGAATTTATTTCTCAAGTTCCTTTACTCAGAATGTACTGCTTTTTGGTAAGGAGATATGAGATTTGGGAAGTAAGGTCAAGCATAGAATATCAAAGGAAATGGCCCTCAGGAGCAAATCCATGGCAAAATTGAAATGTGACAATTATGCAGCAGAATTAGAAAGTAATCAGTCCACTGGGTCAGGAGAACAGAAGGCTCCAGAAGCAACATCTCTAAGAGGAGAAATGGAAGTAACCAATTACATAAAGCATTTTAAGATGTGGGAAATGATAGTAAATTTGAGAATGAGTGCTACCATTCAAGCTTGAGAGAAAATCTGAACAGAAGAGAAATATAATCGTGGTTCAGTTCTGAAAACTATTTAGTATAGTACAGTAATCACTGACTATTGATGTAGTAAAAAGGGTGGTGTGACCATGAAAGATTGCAGGGAATGGAGCGTGTGTGTAAAGGCAGCGTAAATGGGCTAAACACTCACACTGATAATAGCAAGATGATGTACAATTGTTAAATCAATGATATATAAATTCAGTGAAAAGGTTGATGATTAGTCTGGGTTTTATTTATTTATTTATTTATTTTTATTTAAATATATTTTTATTGTTATTTATCTCTTTTACATTTTATATTCCACTTGGGTAACCCACCAATTCACCCGTGATCCATCTCCGTGGTCCCTTGTGTTCTTTTCTACTCCATTTAGTGCCCTTATCCTCCCCTCTCCCGCCCCCTTCCCCCACCTGCTGAGTGTTTCTCTTCTATTTGGTTTCCTTATAGTCCTGTTACAAGTGAAACCGTATGATATTTTTTCTCTTTCTTTCTGGCTTATTTCACTGAGTATGATCCCCTCTAATTCCATCATGTCGCTGCAAATTGCATGTGTTTATCTTCTTTGAATGCTGAATCGTATTCCATTGTGCATATGTACCACATCTTCTTGATCCAATCATCTATTTTTGGACATCTGGGTTGCTTCCATACCTTTGCTATTGTGAACAGTGCCACAATGAACATATGGGTGCATATATCCTTTTGGATTAGTGTTTTTGTGTCCTTTGGGTAGATGCCCAAAAGTGGTATTGCTGGGTCGTATGGAAGCTCCATGTTGAGCAGAGACTGGGTTTTATTTAAATGTAAAACTGAAACTGAAAACCTGAGATAATTAAAAAAGTTTATAAGGACTAACAAATGCAGGTGTGAAGAAAGGGAATAAGGAATAATGAAATGTGTGCACATTTCAAAATGTTTCATAATAAGGCAGAAATAAGAGTAGCTGAAAATGGGAAACAGATTTTTAAAAAATTACTAATAGCTTTCATACTCACTTTCTCTAACCCACAGAAATTCTAGAAATGAATATTTCTTAAAGTTTTTAGCTTTGTATAAAGTTCAGCAAAATTTAAGTTCCAAATTCTTTTGCTTTTTCAAAGTAAATAAAATGTAATCACTTGTAGTAAAATGGTATAATATTTTATTTTTAAATTGACCCACCTATCTTTTCTATTAACTCTCTATCCATCCATCCATCCATCTTTTTGTCTGCATAAATGCACTGAACCACATATAGAACAAGGTCATCATTTACTAATGATTTTTCAGAGTGGAGAGATTTGGAGTTATCTTTTATCCTTGTTGTTTTTTCTATTGATTGGTCATTTTTAAAAATAATGATATCAGCATTAAAATATCTTTGGTTTTGAAACTGAAGGTATCACTTAATAAATTTTATAGCTTGAAAGTTGAATGAAGATGCCATTTCCTTTGCATCATGCCTCTATATTATAATCTCTATTAGACACTTTTATATATTTTTTCTTTTTTAATAGTTTTTTTTAATTTATATATACTATATCTTTGTTTATTCATTTGTCTTTACAATGTTTGCTTTCTTTTCTCAGGTGTAGTCCCCCTAGAATTTCCACCACCAATTCACCTATGCACCATCATCATAGTCCTTTCTGCTCTTACTGCCCTCATTTTGAGACTTCTCCCTCCCCAACCCCTGCAGAATGTCTCTGAATTATAGTTGTCTGTTTAACTTTGTTTTTTTGTGTTCACTTTTATAATTTTTAACTAATTTTATAAACAAACAAAGATACAGATATATTTCTTAGGATTTTAAGAAAGATATTGTGGAAGATCAAATTTTGGTTCAGATCTTAGATTTTTGTTTTTCCTGAAAACATTCAAACAAGTACTCAAATATTATGTAAATGAAAATTTTCACACTTACTGGAATCTAAAAAGAAAAGCCATACCACCACCACCAATAATGAAATTAAAAACGACTTGAAAATAGATGTAAATGGAGTTATAATAAAGCTGCCTATCATATTAACCAGCAGTGTGTGTGTGTGTGGGGGGGTGCAGTTGGAATGATCAGGTAGAGTAGAAGCTTCTAGAGTTAGAAGGCACCTACAGGTTAGGAATTAACCTTATAGTTGCTGAACTGTGAGGACTTAGGGAAGGGTCTGTAGTGGGTCTGGGTGAACCTAGTGATGGTGGACTTTCAGGAGGCTTAGAGCAGAAACTACATATCATTCAGTGTGAACATATTTTTGTTAGTTTAATGATCACCGATGGTTAGCTACAGACAAGTACTATAGCCAAGAAAAATCTTGGTTATAGATTCTTAGATTAATAGAATTAGAGTTTATATACAAATTCAATCCTAAAGAACAAAGGCAAAGTTAAAGCCAGGCATTGAAGAACTCCAGTAAGTCACTGCTTGGAACCTCACCAACATTGATCAATAACTTCACGTTACCATTTTTCTTTTACAAATGAAAATAAAGTTGTCAATGGGCCTCCCTGGTGGCACAGGGGTTAAGTTTCAGCACTATCAAGCTATTGCCAGCCACTGAAGCATGTGTTCGATCCCCAGATATGGAGTTAACTCACATGGTGCAGCAGACCTCTCCTGTCTCGCCCCGCTGCTCCGCTCAGCAATGTATTTCGGTCAGTCCATCTGTTCTGCTCCCCACTCTGTCTCTGGTGAATCCTCTCACCCACCCAAACCTCTGGCCTATACCCAGGTTCTTGTATGCATAAATAAATAAAATAAATCTTTAAAAAGAAAGGAAGGGAGGGAGGGAGGGAGGGAAGGAAGGAGGGAAGGAAGGAAAGAAGGAAGGAAGGAGGGAAGGAAGGAGGGAAGGAAGGAAAGAAGGAAGGAAGGAAGGAAGGAAGGAAGGAAGGAAGGAAGGAAGGAAGGAAGGAAGAAAGGAAGAAAGGAAAGAAAAGAAATACAGTTGTCAGGTTATAACATCAACGCTACTGTCACGACAAGTCCTGGGACATTTCTATACAAAATGGGAGAGCCAAAGGAGTGGGTCACATTTTCGAGATTGGGCTCTCAACAAACTTTTACCTCCTCATTCTCTGATCTCATGACTTCCCCTTCTCAATCAGTATTTTCACTGATACCTTGTCTTTCTGTTCTGCCAGGCTGGTAACACCATTTTGGTACTTTACATATCACATTACTTTCCAATGGCTTTTCTTTACTTTGAAAAAGAACTTTTGAGACTGTTATCTCCTATGATATTCCTCACTAGGCTTATTGCTGGAGCACTTAAAATCTTGAGAAGTTTTGTTAGTTATGAGTCAGGTCTAGGGAACCAATACTTTCCTGGCTGTCTGTCAAGAGCGGGGTCATATGCACAGTTCCACATTCCCAGAGAAAAAGGACAATTTCCAGCTCTGTTTCCAGATGAGAAGTGGATTCCATCTGGCTGAAAGCTGACTAAAATCTTGATTAATTAATACTTTTGGAGACAGTTATATTGTAAAATTAGATAATTACAAATTAATAATTCAAAAATGAATCCCACTTAAAAATGGGCAAATATGAAAGGCAAGTCACAAAAGTAGAAATTTATATTGCTAATAAGGGGATTTGAGAAGCTCAACCTCGGTAATACAGTTATACAAACTAAAATGAAAATGCAATCAATTTCTTGCTTTTCAAGTTATAAAGATAAAATTATCCAGAACTGATGTGAGTTTGAGGAAGAAAGACACTGCTATGCCCTGCTGAGACAATAAATTAACGTAACCTGTTGAAAGACAATGTTATTAAAATTGTATATATTTTGGGGACCTACCAATTTCACTTTTAAAATTTTATCATATGGAAATTCTTAGAGAAGTGAAAAAAAACTGCATGTCCAGGGAAGTTCACAGCATTTTTTTAATGGAAACAATACTGATTATGTTAATGATAACATTTGCTGACTGCTTCCTAAGTGTCAGAAACTGTTTAGAGCGCTGTGTGGTAGTTATCATTATGAATTCCACTTTACCAATTCTTCATTGTTTAAGTTTTAAAACTTAAAAACTACTTATTTATTTTTAAAAAGATTTATTTATTTATGCATACAAGATGGAGTGTAGGCCAGAGGTGTGGGTGTGTGTGTGTGAGAGGATTCACCAGAAACAGAATGGGGAGCAGAACAGGCAGATCCAACTGAAGTACACTGCTGATAGGAGCAGCGGGCAAGGCAGGAGAGGTCTGCTGCGCCATGTGGGAAGCTCCCTGGCTGGGGAATCTAACTCATGCTGCAGTGGCTCTGAATAGTGTCACAGTGCTGAGACTTAACCCATTGTGCCACTAGGGAGACCCTAAAAACTATTTTAAAGTAGTTAAATGACAGCCCAAGGCTTCACAGATACTAAAAAGTGAAACCAAGATTCCAAGCCAGGCAACCATCTCTGCACATCCAGATGGTGAATATTATACATGCTTTCAAAGATTTAAAATATTCAGCTGCATTGGAAAATATTCATAATCGATTGGTGAGTGAATATATAAGGATAGACAAACAAGTTTTGCACTCTGACATCAGTTTTGTAGTGTGGCATACAGACTCCTAAGGTGACCGTTTCCTGGTATTCACATCCTTTTGCAATTCACTACTCTTGAGTGTGAGACCTGATGATTTGCTTTTGATAAATAGAATAGAGCAGAAGTGATGGGATACCACATCTGTGACCAGGTTACAAACGCTTCCGTCTTGCTCAAAGGCTTTCTTCATGCATGAAGAGCAACTCAATTTTGAAGGCTTCCATCTGGCACGGAATGGAGAATCATCTTGGGTCAATAGCTAGTGAGGAGCTGAGGCCCTTTATCTTATAGTTGAGGAATGAATCCTGTCAACAGCCCTGAGTGAGCTTGCCCAGGATCCCATGTAGAGGAAAGCTGATTACAGATTTATAAGAGGTCCTGAAACAGGATCCAGCAAAGCCATATCCAAGTTCCTGAACCCCAAAGATTATAAATAATAACTGTTGTGAACTGGGTAGTTATGGGGTAATCTGTTATGTAGCAACAGATAACCAAACATGTATTTACAGCATTATCTTCAGACAATATGATGAGGAGAGAGACATCTTTTCACCTTCGCTTTTCATACATCAAGTTTTTCCATGAAGAGCTTGTTTTTATATACTCAGAAAAAATTAAAAGAGAAAAAAAGGTAAATGCAACAAAGTATATATCTTTAGTTGACAAATTAAAAATGTCAGTCTTTCCTCAATCAGCATGACATTTATGTTGGTAAGGTTGTTTTTGGAGAACTCCCAAGCAAATATCTCACGGGATCAATGAAACCTCTAAACTATATTTTCTTTACATAATTATCATATTGATAGAATGAGAAATAGGGAAATTAAATGATTAAAGTTGTCTTATCACTTCCCTTCTCCACCTCCTCCTCCTTTTTCTCGCTCTCTGTTCATTCTCCTCTTCTTCTTTTTTCTTTTTTGGAATTTCATGTGTTTTGTAGTTTCCTTATTAATTTACTCTGGGATTTGGGATTCCTATCCTCCTTTCCATTTCTCCCAATATTAGCCAACTGATATTAATACTACTGTTACTGACAGTTGTTATTCTACTACCACTCCCATACATGTTGAAATCACTACTAAATTACTAAGTAGTATGACTTTGTGTTGATGCTTAGTATATATGCTGGAAAAGTAAACTCAGTTTTCTATATCTGAATTTTTTCACATGAACAATGTCTACCTCATAGTTTGAGTAGTAAATAAGTTTGTTCACTTAGAACAGTGGCACATAGAGCCTCAATAAATGTTGACATTTTCTATGGATATTTATCATTATTAATAGACAGGTTTTTGATCATGAGAATAGCTGCAGTCTTTTCATCCCATCTACATTCCAGATATTATGTTGAACACTTTGCATACATGTTCTTATTTATTCCACAAAGTAACCCTGCTAGGTAGTTATTAACACCCCAATCATGGTTAAGCAAATTGAAGCTAAGTAAAGTCACTCATCATCTAGCAACAGAGCAATGGAACAATAAGGTCAGGATTCAATATTGGATTTTTCCATATTTCTTCAAGTGTGGGATGTGTACAGATACAGATGTGTTTTTCCTCTAAAGTCAAAATGATGATTTGTGCATTTGTTGCATATAAATTTGATCTCAATAGAACAAATGGGGCCTCCCTGGTGGCGTAGCGGTTGGGCGCTGCGCTGTGGAGCTGTTGGCAGTGGTGACGTGGGTTCGACGCCCGGCCGGGGAGAGTCCCACATGGCGCGGCAGACCTCTCCTGCCTTGCCAGCTGCTCCTCTCAGCAGTGTATTTCTGATCTGCCTGTTCTGCTCCCCGCTCTGTCTCTGGTGAACCCTCTCACCGCCCCACGCCTCTGCCTGTACCCCAACTTGTATGTATAAATAAAAAATAAATCTTTAAAAAAAAACAAATGAACTGTAATCAAAATTGAACTCTAGTAAGTGATATACAGCTGATGTGTTTAAGGGCGAGTATAAAAATGCATTAAAAATAAAATGGATGATAGATGGATAGATGAATAGCTATGTGATAATGAAGTGAAGGTTATTTTTAAATCAAGGTAATGAATACAACTTTTTCTGCTTTTATTTTTTGCAAATTTTAAAATCTAATAAAATGGTAGGAAAAAGTAATTTTTTATATGATGGATAATTGCTGCTTTTTTTATCTACCAATTATGATAATTAGATATTTAAAAACTTCACTCTATATTTTTAACACTGTGCTTCATCTTGCAAGCACGCATATATCAAGACAAAATTATATTAAAAATTTAGATGAGAATTATTCTTTAGGAAAGCACTACAAAAATCTACATCTTTTAAATTCATATTTCCTACATTCATAAAATCAATAACTACCATTCATATATTCTCTTTGCTATATTTTTGATGCCAAAAGCACAAATGCACTTTTACTTATTAAATCTGTTCTTCCCTGGAAAGTAAAACTGTTTGTATTACTGCTGTAAAAACAATAGTACTACTTTTACTGAGTTTTGAAATAAACTGCACATTTAGCATTCTTCAACAAGGACACAATCAATTTACCTAACTTTTCCAGAACCAGAAAAGAACAAAGCAACAAGTGCTGGTGAGAATGTGGAGAAAAAGAAACATTTGTCAGTGTTGGGGGGGAATGTAGAGTGGTCTACCTCCTTTGAAAGCAGTGTGCAAGTTTCTCAAAATGAATCTGCAATATGACTCATTCCATTCTCAGGTATTTACCTGAAGAATAAAAGAACACTAATTCAAAAGGAAACATGCATTCCCATGTTCGACACAGCACTATTTACAATAACCAAGCTATGGAAACAACTGAAGTGACCAAATACAGATGAGTGGATCAGGAAGATATAGATACACACGATGGAGTAATAGTTTTTAAAAAGATAACTCTTGCCATTAGTAGCAACATGGATGGAGCTGGAGGGGATTATGCTAAGTGAAAAATAAGTCAGTAGAAGAAACACGAATACCAGATAGTGTCACTTATATGAAATCTAGAGAAACCAAACAAAGGGGCAGATGAAGCCAAAGAAGGCATTGACCTTAGAAATATGACCATAGAACTGGGGCTCCCAGAGGGGAAGGAGGAAGGAGAGGAATGATAACAAGGTGGATGGGAGCACAACAGACTCTGGTGCAGAACTATGGGTGTTTATTTAGGGGGTGGATGTGATGTGTTGACAACACCTGAGGAGGGAGATCCTATAGTTTTAAATAACAATGATGTAAACCAATGTTACTTCAATTAATAAAAAAGTCACAGAATCCTAATGTTTCTGTATAATGTTACAGATAAAACATACATTCCTACATGGAAAAGAAATAATTCTATTTGGGTATATATAAGAATATTTGGATGTGATGATTTGTCTACATAGTAAGGGTAAACCTGTGATTCTTAGCTTAAAAACCACATTTTTATACTCACAGATGGATATGCTTACACTTTTTGTAAAGGCATGACAAAATCTACTGCATGTTGTACTTGGATAGTTCTATTCATAACTTCATATTCTTTTCTTCCTTCTTTGTTTCCTTAGTCCTTTTTTAAAGTATTTTTTAAATTCCTAACACCCTTTTTTCTACAAGTGCTCATCTTATTTAAAAATTAAAACATTCCCTCTATTTTTCAATGAATGTTCAAAGAATTGGAATTTGGTTATATAAAGGATTATTTAAAACCATGTTTTCAATACACTTGTCTAATATTACTAGTATTCACCAAATTATTTGATAACTTAATAGAAAGCTTGAATATTTTCTGTAACTAAGTTCCACAAATAAAGTGAGTTTTATATGGAATTCTATTTATAACTATAACGTTTCTAAGTTATTCTTCTAAGTAAAAATGATAAAACATTGTGAAAATTTAAATATAAGGTCATTATCTTTTTAATTTCATGTTTCAACAGTAAATACTTTCTATAAATACATTCCTCACAGGTACACAGTTCTTACCTCCTCCCCAATTTTATCTGTCTCTCTGTCTCTCTACCTTCTTACCTACTATAAATGATATATATCTCACCTCTATCTCTATCTCTCTTCCTTTATTTTTCATTTTAAAAATTTATATATAAAAAGTTGCTTTCTGTTCTTCATAAATCTCAGAATCGGAAATTTGGGCAATATTTAAGTAGCATCATTATGATTTCTCTGTTTCTAAGTTTTTATTTTGATTCTTTATCTTATGACATTTTTAAAGATGCTGTTTTTGTTTTCAAGCAGGGGTCATGTGTGCTATATTTTCTGAGTTATTATACATAAGAGATCACCTGTCTTTAACCTGAAAGTTTGAAGGACAGCTGAACTAATTATGAATGTTTTATTTCTGGTACCTTTTTCTGTATTTTTCTTCAGAATCACAGCTTATCATTATGCTGATGTCTTTGTCTCCATTTCAATCATCTTTAATTGCTTTCCTATTTTTGTTCTTCTTTATTTCATTTTGGGTAATTTTTTTCCAAGGCTGTCCTCTATGTTTCCAAATCTGCTTTTCACTTTGGCTTGTTTTATATTTTGCTGCTTCCAAAGTAGCTCATCTCTCTAATAATGGCTTTATTTTCTCCCTTCTATTTTTTTCCCTGAGCTCTGCTAGCTTGTTTTTCATCTTTTTGCCATCTCTTCAGTTTTTCTGTTTTCTTTTGTGTCTATTTTTTCACATTTTTGTTGTAATTCCTAGTGAGATCATAGTGTTCCTATCATCTATGGAAAATGCTTTGATGTTTCTGTATTTTCTGGGATAATTGCTCTTCTGGCAGAATTGCATCATCTGCATTTTGCTTATACATATTATTTTCCCTTTATTTTATATGCTGACACCTCTCTGGATGCTTAGTGGAGGCAATGTCACCTGTAGCAGCTATTGAGGAGTCTTTATGGGATGGTAACAGATGTGAGACTGGGTTCCCTCCAAGTTCCAGTTTGGACTGGCCATGCTAGAATCTCCCTCTTTGAATTTTCTGTGTCTTTGATCTTGGTTATGAATCTCCATTTAGCTATAGGTTTTTAGGAAGCCACATGGTCTGAATAGACCCTCCATATATGATGGATTCCATAGACTAGGAGGTCACATGGCCTTCCTCTAGCCCTCATCCAGGCTCACCTTCTGTGGTGATGGATACTCTCCTTTACTCCATTTTTCAATACATTTTACAGTATTAGACCTACTTGTGAGGGACCATTCCTCTGACTCACTCAAGGCTTGGCTTGGTTTCTGTACATAGTTTTATTATTAAAAGGATTCTTTAAACTCCCTCAGAAGTAACAATTGTCAGAAAATGTGCAGCCTGTCCTAAGTCCAAGGAGATGGACAAGTGCTGAATACTCTCATTTTCTCTCATTTTGTTTCAATATAGCAGATATTCTTCACAATTTATAATTTGGGGTTGTGACTTTTGAATTTTTTTCTGTGGCATATAAGAGGGATGCTATTAAAACATACCCATAACAAGCATTTCTAATTAGGAGCATTGCTTATCAGAGGTTGATATAAAGTCTGATCTCTTGAATTTTCTGCCACAAATCAACCATAGCCTAATCTCTCTACTTCATGGCCCTGACAAAGTCCTTAATATTTTATCTCTGCAGAACATCTCAGGTTATATCCTAAATCTGCCCTGATTTTCTCTTATGTGTAAAAATTAGAAGCTGGGCCTCCCTGGTGGCGCAAGGGGTTAAATATCAGCACTATGAAGCTGTCCACAGCCACTGCAGCAGAAGTTTGATCCCCAGCCAGGGAGCTCCCCACATGGTGCAGCAGACCTCTCCCGTCTGGTCCACTGCTCCCCTCAGTAGTGTATTTCAGTGGATCCGCCTGTTCTGCTTCCCACTCTGTCTCTGGTGAATCCTCTCACCCCCCCCCCACCCCACACCTCTGGCCTAGACCACAGCTCTTGTATGCATAAATAAATTAATTTTTTTTAATTGGAAGTTAATCTCCATGAAGCAATTACACCAGTCAGACTTACCTCCTTCGCCCACTACCTAGCACAGTGCCTAGAGATACTAACTGTTCCATAAGTGTTTTGAATGAAATGATGAATTAAGTCATGAATGTTGCAAAGGGACTTCCAAATGAGATTATATTATCTTTGAGGGCATCTAAAATTATGCATTAAGAAAAGCAACTGCAATTTCAAAAAAAAAACCTCTGAAATAATATATACATGACAAAGCAGAGAGTAAGCAAACCCTTAATGCATTAGGAATTGAATTAAAGAATTACTTAAATGTAATGTAATTTAATAAATAAACTATAATTAAATGACTATAATATAACTAGGTAGATATAGGGCAAATTTTATAGATTACCTATATAAATTACATATTTTTGAAGGTTAGAGTAAAGTGAAAAATGTAAATATCAAGAAGTCAAATAAATGATAAAAGGTAAGAACAGATAAAGGTAAAAGGCAGGAAAGAAAAAAAGTTGTCTGGAACTAAAGTTTGTGACTTTTTTGTTAACTCATTTTTAGTTTCTGCAACAGAAAAATGAGTTTTCACCATATTAAAATAATGTGATTGAAAGAAGCTTTAATGATGTCTTATAAAGCCAATGTTGGGTTTGTACAGTATTCAAAATACGGTTCTGAATTTCAGAAGAGAAAAGTTTAATTTTTAGTGGTTTAAATATTTAGTTTTCCCATAGTTCAGACAGACATTCTGAGAGCAATTTAGAAGCATGACATTAAAACAGTTTGAAAAAAAAAATTTTTTTCTATTTAGGAAGGCACATTTGGTATTTCAAGATTTGAAGGGCAAATAACTGAGATTCCAAGTTTAGTTTTTTTATAGTGCAACCATATGACAAAATTCAGGCTTTGTGTGTAACAGTATAAAATTTTGGTTTATGCCTAAAGGTATTTCAACACATTAAGGAAGAAAAAAAAAGAAGATAGTAAATTACCAATAAACTCAGCAAACTATGCAAACAGCTTAAAGGCTTATGAAGTTCAAATTAAAAAAACTCAAAATATTATGGTAAGCTAGAATAACCTGTTATTATAATCTTAGAATTTAGCAAAAGTGGAAAATTCTAACTTTGCATTTACAAAATATAATGAGTCATAATTATCAAACATCTGTCAGCAAACTGAATGACATTTTAACCCAGTTCCTTTGTAAATTAATGACAGTGCCACATATATAATATTGAAAACAAAAATGATATATATAAAATATACATACATTTAATACATATATTTTATTAGCAAAACTTCCACATAAATCTATTTATAAATTGACAGTTATCTCTGACTTCATAATTACTGAAAATTACAAAAAAATCAAGAATTCCATACTTTGTCACGCATTAAATTAAATCTTAAAAATCAAAGATGTAAGGGTTATTTCCCTAAAATGATTCTCCTACATAAGCAAACTTCTAATTCATATGAAGTTTCAGTGCAGATAAAAATTACCAGTGATTATGTATCAGGAAGGAAATTAAATGCTAATAAATTACAAGTGTGATTTAATCAACATTTTAATGCACAGGTAATTTGCCACCATTGTGTCTACTATCTAAAATAAAAGGGATGTGAGATATAACTTAGGCTGGAGAAATGTCAAAGGTCAGGAAACAACTACTTAACTTAAAATTTGGGATTTCGTTTAAGCTTGTGGCTAAAGACAAATTTTCCTAACTTACATAGTGTTAGTGTTTTCTTTGTTACCTTATTATGAATATAGGGTTAATTCAATTATCTGCAATGAAATGCATGATATAGGGATTTCAATTATAATTATGATTATTCCAATAAATTTTACTTACTTACATAATATACCTCTCTATATGATCACTTGGAATTAGTTCGCCAAACTTTATTTTTTTTAAAGATTTATTTATGCATATAAGAACTGGGTTATAGGCCAGAAGTGTAGGGTGGTGAGAGGATGGCAGATCTACTCTAGTACACTGCTGAGGGGAGCAGAAGGCGAGGTAGGAGAGGTCTGCTGCGCCATGTGGGAAGCTCTCTGGCTGGGGATCGAAATTGTGCTGCAGTGGCTGCTGATAGCTTCTATAGTGCTGAGACTTGCCTCCATTGTGCTACCAGGGAGGCCCCTCAAAACCTAATTTTTTATTGACTCTTGCCTTCCTAATCCATAACCACCATTCTTACTACTCCTTTAAGTTGATATAGTTGAGTGAAAATAACCATGCTAATAGGAAAGTTTCTCTATTCCTTAAATAAATATTGGAAAAGAACTACACTGCATAAATAAAGAACATGCTAAAAAGCTATAAATGGAGCAAGGACAGATGTTAAGCCACATGGAATTTTATGAACTTATCAGCTAGAATGGTCTACTAGGTTTGGAGAGCAAGAAAGTAATTTGCAGTAACAAAGGATGTACATTGATAGCTAGACACTGTATGAAAGTCATTAATTTAGCCAAAATAAATATAGCAATATAAAGTGAGAAATAATTTTAAAAATAGAGGAAGAACAATTATAATTATTTCCATTCATTTTTTTCTTTTTTTGTCTTAGAAGAAAACCATCATTCAACTGAGGGTAAAAGAACTAGTTTTTATTAAATAAATTCATGCTAATTCAATTGCTACTTCTGTTGTATATCCACATTCAAGTATCTTTTTACTGGTATGCCCTATTTTTTACTGTTTATTTAAGGTACAGAAAGCCTAACATTTCAGCATAAAGATTTTTGAACATTGAAATTTTTAACACCATTTATGGAGTCTACACTATGGTAAAAAATTGTAGTGATGTTATCTTACATTAGACTTAGATTTTCTTTTTTAAGTCTTGCTTGTTTTTTGGGTTTATATGGATATTTAATAGCTAATTTATTTTTGAATATTCCATTTGAACTGAACTGTATGCTCTGAGAATCACCATTTACATTATTTCTGATTTTGTTCATAACATACATCAAGTTGTAGAATAGAATTAGCAATAATGCAGTCTAGTAATATAGAGATTGTCACCCTCTCAATATTCTGAACACAGATATGAAGATAGGTAACTTCAGGGGAAAGCACTTGCTTAATATCACACTTCACATTAGAAGTATGAGAGTGTCATACTCTGGATAGAATCATTCTACCTCACTTTGTACTCCAAATCACTTTGCTTCTCCATTTAAAGTGTAAACTCTTTCTTTTGGGAAAGAGATGCCATTGTTTCAACAATTGATGTGCAGTAAAAGTAGGCTAGAGAAATTTTGTATTTGAATATTTTCTATCAGATCAGAAATTGAAGATAATTAATAAATTGTCATCTATGAAATCCTGTGAAGAGAAAATTTGGGTTAGAAGGCAGTTAATGTCGCTATTAAGAATACATCAAACATGTATCAAGAAAAAACTGAAAGGATCGTGGTTTAAAAATAGAGCCCAGAATAATATCCAGCTTAAAACTGATGTTGCCATTGTTTCAGATTGTGTTATTTGATCCAATCTTTATCTGAAAACAAGAAAAGTTCTGGATAAAAAAATAAACATTCAAATATATGAGTATCATCATCTGAAAATTACTAGAGCTACAGATACAATGGAGAACTTTAAGGCCAAAATCTTAGGAAAAATCTGAACTTAGAGTAGTAATTAGAATTTAAATGCAATTTCAAATTTTCCTTCATTTTTAAAAACAATACTGAACACTTGAGTTTCCGGTCAGTAGACCCAAAGAATTGAGGGGGACAGAACTTTACTTCCATGCACTATGTAAGTGAAAAGTCTTATTGAAGCAGTTTTTCCACCCCAAGTGTATTTAAAAAGCCACAGATTCAGAGCAATTACACACTAGAATTAATCCCCACTCATTCAAATCACAGACCATTTTGGGGAAGGTTGTTTTTATCTGTGCTGAGCAGATTGGGAGAAGGAAAATGAAACAGAAAAGCATTTCAGAAGTTGTGTTTAAAATGACTCTTTGCGCACATTTATACATTGGGCCCCATAGTCTGGGTGGAGCACAGAATCCCAAGCTGTGAATTACAATTGAGAAGTTTTCCAATTAGTATTCCCCCAGGTGCCAGACAAATAAAACACAGAATCCCTTTGAAAGAGAGAAATCTGAAAACATCCATAAGCAATTTCTCAAGGATAACGACTACCACACAGTCACATAAAATTTGACATACAAGGAAAGAGGTGATGGACTTATGGCTCATACACACAGCAGACAGCAGCAAAGCAACAGAGCCACAGACCTCTGATAACAGAGTGATTATAAAAAGCTTGAAAGACTATATTCATCATATATATAGACTTGAAAGCAAAACTATACACTTTAAAACAAAATCTATTTCTAGAGATGGAAAATTTATAATGATCAAGTATTTAGTTCACCAAAAATATATAATAATATATGCTTGTAAGCATATTAGAACATAGGTGGTGAAAATCTAAAGGAAAAACTAAGAGCTATTTACTTTAAAAGTCTTGATATGGTTATCACAAGGGAGAGAGGTAGGATAAGAAGAACACACTCAAGAAACTTTTGGAATGCTGATGATGTTCTAGTTCTTAACCTGAGCATTATTCATATATGTGTTAACATGTAATTATCAGTAAAAAAATAGCATACATAAAAGCTTTAGATATCTTTGCTATGTGGAAATTCTTGTGCTATTAAAAGATAGAGCAGGCTGCATATTAACATATATACAGAGTCATCTTGTTTTAGCTGCTCTACCGATATATTTATCTATCTACAGATTTAGTAAAAAAAATCGACATGCAATCTGATCAACAATTTTCTCTGAATGGTGATTTCATACTTTTTTTCTTTCAATATTTTTCTATAATATGCATTATTTTTACAATAATGGGAAATTGAGCTAACAAAAACCTACCACCCAGGAATAAAAAATAGTGTTTCCAGAGAGTTTGGTGGAAGGATGGGTGTCAGTCTTGAAAATGGAAAATGAATAGCTTTGTGGAAAGTGAGACATAGATGTTCAATGAGAAAGATACTTGGAAAGCAGCAATGCTGAAAAGGACTTCAGGGTGAACATGGACAGAAAATTAGATAGAAGTTTACGGGGTAGTGTGCCAGGAATGAGTGCCAATGCTATTTACAGCTGCAAAAGCACAGACACTACGGCAAAAAATAAGGACAGGAAACTTCTTTAAATGTATATTTGGAATGTCTGACTGTAAGGCAACAATTTTCTATCAAGCTACTTTTAGCTTAAACTAGGTACAAAGAAGAAAATAGCCACCGTGACCTAAAAATGATTATGGAGGTACGGAATTCTCCAATGAGATAATTTTCTCATTCTGGTTTCATAGAGGACATAACCTTTATTAATCCCAGCTACAAGTTTTACCAAAGGTGACAACATATATATTTGAATGTTTTTCTGCAGGGTATTTCTCATAGTAGACATATCACAATTGGCTTGAAAAAGAAAAATAGGTCTGAATAGGAAACTTGCATGCCCCTGAGACTGCAACTTATTGGAGAAATCAAACAGACACTGTGAAAGTAGGAGAAATAAATCCTGCCACAAGATCAGCCCCTGAAAGGAGATACAACGCAGAATGTTCAGAGAACTGAAGATGTCCAGAGTGGAGAGAGAGGATGGTAGCAGACGTCTCAGTTGATATGGCAGGTGGGCAACACGGTCTATTCCTGGGTCAACTGATACCCAGATGTTGGGTCAGTAGAGTAGGATCCAATGCCCTTATAGAAGACTGGTTGGCAGGAGTTAGGCGGTGAATTAAGGTGGATTTCAGAGGAGGACTTAAGATTCAGCAGGATACTGGAGTGCTATATCATATCTAGCAGGAGATTGGTAGGCTTGTCAATGGTATAAAATAAAAGATCTTAATTGAAAAACTACTAATAAAGATGGGCAGAGTTAAAAACAACAACAAAAATCTGTAAGGAATTTTGAGGGACCCAGAGAATAGCAATAGCAAGAAATTGTACTTTTAAATCTAAGGCAATAAAAGGAGGAAGTAATACTATCAGGGTCTAGGAAGGGATGTAGATATGGTGGACTGCCTGACAGGCTGAAATTGTAGCTAGAGAATAGTGCCAAAGAAGCAAGGAAAGAGCAAGAAAAAGGACCATAGCTTTCTTCTTCTTCTGCCCTACCATTTTCTGGTGACAGCTCTTAGTGGCTAAATCCAACCCAAGGGAATCGGAGCATGCAGTCAATAGGAATCAGTCTTCCGGAGAGAAGATCAGGACAGAGAAGACTGAAAAGGAAATCTGCTGGTGATGATGAGGTGTACAAACAGAGTAGCCAGACAAATGTATGGCAGTGACCCAAGGCAGGGCCAGTTATGCTCGGTGCAAAATACAAATTTACAATATCTCTTAACTGTGCTAAGTCCACTACTAGTTGCTAAGGATATAAAAATAGTAGATGATCCTTTCGAATGAAGGCTTTGCAACCTAGCATGGAAGAAAGGGTACAGAAAAGTCAAAAAAGTAAAGTAATCATCCTTGGGTTTAGAAGTCAGTAAAAAATTTCCGAAGAGCAAGAGATATTTATCTTTGAGAATCAGCGAAAGAGGGACAGAAAGGAATTTCTGGAAAAAGGAACATCATGAAATATAAAACAGCCTGGTACATTTGAACATCTGTCAGTTTGGTTTTGGCCAGGGAAAAGCATGCAAAGCTGATTGGTATTGGAGCCACACAGAGACTACATTTATGGACCTTCTTTGATAGACATCTCTCCCTTGGCCTGACTGCAACAGAAACAGGGCTGAGCTGAATAAGTAGATGGCACATTGGCAATGGTGTCCAGGTAGGGTGAGGGAATGCAAGAACTCAGACAGCATGCTACTGCTTTAGGTATTTCATCTTTGAGGATAAGATTAGAACAATTTAGCAAAGTGGACAAAGGGATAAAGGACAAGACTAAATAACAAAATCAAAAAGAAAAATATCATAGAAAGTTGACAGCCAGTACAGAAGGGATGAACCTCAAATACTTGGAAATCATTAAAAGATGGTCACTCTTAGAGGATTAGACTCATTTAATTGATAGATAACCAAAGGAGAAAGAACCACAACTTGTTCCAACAGAAACACTATTTACTTAGCTCACTTATTAATATAATCAGTGGTGTTGACTCAACTTAGAAAGTTATGAACAAAAGAAGGTGGGTGAGATAGAATGGTAAGATCTGGGAATCTGAGTATCTGTACTTTTTACACAGACATTTCCAGGAGGACTGACCCTGAATCTGAGAGGTATTGGCGGCCATTTTGGCTGCAGTTCTTGAAGGGGACAAGGAAATTCATCTCTATATTTTAATTTATGCTCATCACAAATTGGTCTTTTTAAATATCTTCAGAAAAAGAGGCCCAGTAAGGGAAATGTGCAAAACACTTTTTGGAGAGAGATCTAGAACACTAATTCTGACTACTATATTATCTCTTGTCAACTTCGTTAATGGGATTCTTTAATTGAGAATCTGGTTTTGGCACTGATCCTTTACAGAATAATTTTTTTGGCCTGTAAGACAGACATTCTAGCCCTGGAATACAGTGAAATTACATGTAATCTACCTTTGGAGTCTCTTGGAAGTCTCACTCAGTTTCCCACGACAACCATACACCCTCTTTGTCTAAATTCCTTTGAATATTTTGCATCTTAAAAATAAAATATGTGAACTTGTGTACAGGAGTGTTAAATCTCAAGTAGAAATGACACCTCCAGAAATACTTCAATAAAATGATTACAGTGAGTATATAATAGATTAGGGCATCCCTGGTGGTACAACGGTTAAGTGTAGCACTGTGGGGCTGTCAGTGGCTGTGCCGTGAGTTCGATGCCCAGACGGGGAGATTCCCACATGGTGAAGCAGGCCTCTCCTGCCTCGCCAGCTGCTCCCCTCAGCAGTGTATTTCAGTCAATCTGCCTGTTCCGTTCCCCACCCTGTCTCTGGTGAACCCTCTCACTGCCCTACACCTCTGGCCTGCACCCCAGCTTGTATGGACAAATAAAATAAATCTTAAAAAAAAAAAAGAATAGTGTTAAAACACAGCTATCAGGCTCTGAGAAAAACTTAGTTCGTCTCAAGCTTAGTTTTCACTCTCATTTTATTCCAAAGAAGGCATTACAAAACAGTAAAAGACTGGCAGTTTTCAAACATTTTTACAAATTCATAGGAACTTTTTTTTATACTAAATATTTATGGAATTTGTCACATAGAAAAATCAGTGTACAGGGCCTCCCTGGTGGCACAGTGGTTAAGCGTTGCACTGTGGAGCTGTCAGCAGCAGTGACGCAAGTTCGATGCCTGGCCAGGGAAATTCCCACATGGCGCGGCAGTCCTCTCCTGCTTAGCCTGCTGCTCCCCTCAGCAGTGTATTTCCTTTGATCTGCCTGTTCTGCTCCCCACTCTGTCTCTGGTGAACCCTCTCACCGCCCCGTGCCTCTGGCCTGCACCCCAGCTTGTATGCATAAATAAATAAATCTTAAAAAAAAATCAGTGTACAGTACACAGTCAGAAGCTAGGAGTCCTGCTGACTGAATACTTTTCCAGCACAGCCCAAGACAGTCTCAGTTTGAGAACTAGTAGAGATAAAGAACTTCAGAGAAAATATCAAGGAACACAGCTCTGATGATGGTTCCACATCTGTGTTGAGAATAATTTTAGTGACTTTATTTATTTATTTATTTATCTATTTATTCTTTATTTAATAGAAAGAACTGCACTAACTTGCCTCTGGGAGAATAAGGAAGCCATCTCATGCAAAATGACCATGGAGATGCTTTTACATTGCATAAAACACTAAACAAATGTAGAACATTTAAAGTAAACTCTTACACTTTGAAATCCAAAATCCCCTTGTTAAGCCATCATTTTCAATGGTTTTGTTTAAAAACCATCATTCTAAAACTTTTGAAAGAACACATACAATTTCATAGTTGTTGTTTTTCTTTTTTTTGCACAGAAGATCTGGGGTATAAGCCAAAGGTGGGGTAGGGGAGGGTGGTGGTGAGAGGCTTCAACAGAGACAGAGTGGGGAATAGAACAGGCAGAATTATTGAAATACACTGCTAAGGGGAGCAGCAGCTAGTGAGACAGGAGAGGTCTGCTGGACCTTATGTGGGTTAGCTTCTTGCTTGGTGATCGAATTCAGGCTGTTGTGGTGACAATGCTGAGACTAAACTCCTAGGCAACCAGGGAGGCCCTTCATACGCAGTTTTATATCTATTTCTAAACAACCATTATTTTTCTGTGAACCAATGAAATTACAAATAATTAATTCAAAAAACTATTGTGGAAAGCTTATTATTTATAAAATGTGTCAGTAAAATAAAGTATATAAATTTGCTCTGGCCCTTGGCCATTACAGGTGAAAAGAAATGGTAGGTAACAGAACTATAGTGTAAACCCATCAATTTATTTAGTATTAAAATCTCATTATGTTCATCACAATATCATACAATACACAAACACCCCAAAATCCACAAACCAGGGGCCATTCAGCATTCTTTCAGTATATCTTTTCTTTTCTGATCTCATTTGGTTTTCATTCAATGCAGTAAACCATCTAACCTGTTAACTCTTTTTTCACTAAAATGCAGCTTAACCTAATCTTATACTCATTTCTTTCTGACAAAATTATTTACTTATCTTCATTATTTGGTTTGTATCCTTGAGTGTTATCATAACAATACTCTATGCTTTTTATTATGTCATCTCAAATAATATTAGTAAATATTCTTGATACTTATTGATTTATATTATTAAGTATATTATTTGAAAATGTCCAGTTAAAATGGAAACTATCACTCAATCACTGGAAATATCACTACTCAGTAAATAGTCCCATTTAGGCTAAGTCAATGCAGGAAAACAGTGAGAAAAACAGCAACATCTTTTTTATATTAAAATCAAATTCCGATTTATGAGCTTTAAGTGTTCATGTGTGAAAGGCATTGCTTGGGCATTAGAAAAGAAATCAACATCCATGACACACAGGTATTTGATGTATACTTACATGGAGTGTTTCAGGAAGGCAGGTAATAACCAAGGCACAGGGACTCTCTCATTCTGGGAAGCCAACAAATAACTTCTAGGATGGAAACCAGCCCACACAGCATAAACTGCAGGGCAAGACTGGCATTTTCCCACTGCCGCTTAGGTGGCAGGACCCCTTGCAAATACACAGTAGTTTGCCTTGTCTATGCCAGAAGTTGCTGCCTGTGGGCAGCCCATTTCTTCTCGGCCAGCCAGGTTTTCAGCTAGGAGTCCTAGAGGGGATTCCTGGCTAGCCCAGAGCACGGCCTCTGGGCAGCTTCATAGGGGCCTGTGGCTGTCAGGGCTTGATAGCACTGGGGAACTTGACAGCCCCGGGTCTTAGTCTTTATATATTTGACACCTGGAACATAGAATGGGTCAATGAGGTGCGAGGTAAATGAACCAATGGTGTTCATCAACTCATTAGTCAATTGTTCGGCGCCAGATGGCCCAATTGGTCCTAAAATGGTCCAATCAGTCCCTTAAAATTGAAAATGATCCAATCAGGTAGTTATCAACTAGGGTAGGAGTTCCTAAAAAAGGATATAAGGCAGGGCAGGTACCAGCTTGGAAATCCCAGATATTCAGACCCCTCCCACTCTGTTTCTGGTCTCAGAAGAAAGAAGGAAGGTGCATCCAGCAGCTCACCCTTGAAGAGAAGCCAAAGATCTGTGTAGTGACCCAGAGGCTGCCTCTGTTTCTGGTCCTGCCACTGCCATCACCTGAAAAGAGCACCAAAGTCCCCAGGCCTGGTATCTCAAGGAGCTGTTTGTTACTAAGCCAACAACTAAGGAAGATTGTCTAGCCCCACCTCTTGGTATTGCTGACTCCATTGTTACTCCAGCACCTGGTGCTGTCTATCCTGAGCTGCAGACCGCTGCTGTGGGTTGCTGCAGTGTCATCTCAGCGGCCCCGCCTGTGAGCACCTCCAGATGCGGTGAGTTGGATCCTGGCCCACTGCTTGCTGCTCACCATGAGCTCCAGGTCCTTGTTGGTGGGACAGTGCCATCTTGGACGACCAGCCTTTTGTTTGGGACTTCTGAACACTGTGGACACCATCTGGGGTGAGACAGCTGGCCACCTGTGGCCTTAGAAACTCTTAGTTTCCCTTGTTAGTTAAAAAAAAATCCCATTGTTGTTCCCTGAGCCCAAGTGGTTTTGTAATCAGGGCTGAGAACAAAGTCTGGCATAGATGGTGGCTATTGGAGGGAGTTGCCAGTGAGGATAGAGAGCCCCAGGAAAAATACTAAAAAGTATCCCAGTCTGGGGTGGAGACTTACATTAGAAATATAAAAGGGACGGGAGAGAAGAAGGAGCAGGGCGAAGGAGAATCAGCCACCATGATTTAGAGGAGGAGATCCAGCTGCCGGACAGATGCAGCTGCCACAATTGAGAGTTTGGGAATCAGCCGCCAGGATCTTTTGAGTCACCAGAATATAGAGTTCCAGTTTGAGCATTTTTAAAATCTTCAACTACTATGGGGCCAGCAACTTTGTCTGCCATCATGACAATTTTCAAGAGGAAAAATTTGAAGGCTTTGCAAGTAGCCGAGTGATGGAAATTGCTCCCGATTTTGTTACTGCTATAGCCGAGGAAAGAAGGCAAAGGCCCAGAGCGGGCACCTTTCTAAAATACGTGCGTGCAGTCTGTTGGGCCGTCTGGTTACTATTTTCAGTGTTGATGGCCTGGTGCTGTGCTGGGGCACTACGGCAGCTCCGGGAGCATCTCCAGTTGTGTCCTGTGTTGTCCTCGTGAGTTGGAACCTGGCCTACAGTCTGGCTGCTGCGTGTCTGCAGAGGCAGGAAGATGCCATCTTGGACACATGGCCTATTGTTTGGAAGAGGAGCTCCACTTCCCTGTTGGCAGGAAGACGCTGCCTTCGTTATTTGTTATTTGGGACGTAAAGGACTGGACATTGCTTTGAGTGAGGTAAATGGCCATTTCTTGGCCTCAGTAACTCTTTGTTTTTCCCTGGTTTGTTAAATAAATCCCACTGTTATTCCCTAAGGCTGAGTAGTCTTGCAATTGTGCATATGGGTGCAGAACTAGGATAGTGACCGATAAGCAATTTGGGCAGTGTCCTTGGCTGGTTTTAGTGCCCTTCCTTCCCTGTATCAGTTTTGTAATTGTGTTCGTGGGTGAAAAACCACAGTGACCTGTCTCCTATTGGGCACTGTCCCTGGATAGCTGTAGCTCCCTTATAGTTATGTTTTGAGATCCTCAAATCAATCTGGGATTTACCTCATTTTTCTCTGATGATTTTCTTTCTTTCTTTCTTTTCTTTTTATAGATAGAAAGGTATAAATACACTAGCATGAAAATAGTTGAACCTGATAGATGTCTTCAGTTTTAAAATGATTTTCTTTTGGATGGGACTTTATTTTGCCTCAGAAAAGCAACAGTATAAAGAGCTTCAATAGTCAAAATTTGAAAGTCTGAATTACAGCCTTTACTTTGACGCAGCACTTCTGAAAACCCATTCTAGTTGGCAATTACAACTCTTATGCATCAAGAATATTTTTTCTTGGAATATTCAGATGTGGCAGTCAGTCAACTTCAATTAATGAGGATAGTTAAGGTTGCTTGTGATAGACATGAATTTGAAGAAAGCATAAATGTCCATGGGGGAGAAGTAATGGTACCCAACACAGTAATAATTTTATCATGTGCTAGAAAAAACTGATGTCTCCCTCTATTCCTGCCTGCTTAAATATTCAAGCCTGAGACACTTTCTGATTCAAGAGTTTAAAAACAAGCACAGAACATAAAAGGTCACAGGAGATTTATTACAAATCTTTGCATTTTGAAAGTCTAAATTAGCATATCAATTAATCTTGAGATAAACAAGATCACCAAAATGGGTCTATATGTGCCTTGTCCTGACTCAAATTGTGTTATATTATAGTGCTATTCCTTTTTACTGAATTCCAATTACCACTGGAGTTAACACAATAGTAGTATAAAATACAATAGATGGAGGTAAATACCAAAGAAAATGCAGAATCATAAGGAATTAATATTTAATTACTACTAATGTTGGACAGTTCTATTCAATTAAAAAGTACATACTATTCAATCAATGCCACCTCAAATGTTTGACAATGAAGTCAATTTCTTATTATGTAATGATTTGTTCCCTTTCTGTCTTCTTCAAAAGTTTTCCAGAAGCTAGTTAGTGAGAATATGTCTTAATTTATTAAAAACCTCTGTCCCAGGTGATGCCCCCAAAATGACGGCGAACAGACACTAGGATCAGGCTCTCCCACAAAAAATCGATTTATGGAGAAAAATAACCCTAAATTTGAGAGCTGACTCGAAGAGAACCAGATACCCTACATAATACAATCAACCCCAGGGGTGCTTTAGACTTAAAAATAAACCGAAGAGCCGGAGTAAAGAGAAGAGAAAAGACATCGGACCCCACACAAAGGAGCAGCAGAAAGGAGAGGTGGGTGAACTGGCTTCCCCTGAGAGCCACTGAATACAAGCTTAGAGACTGCGGTGAGGTTGGAGGGCTCCGGCCAGCTGACTGGGAGTGCAATCCCCACTCCCCCACCCCACGACCCCCCTCTCTTCCCTGCATGGCAGCCCTGAGGAGCAGGAAAGCTGGAGGGTCACTACATCCCATCCCCAACCTGGGGCTAGGTAACATCTTAAAGGGGAGAAAGTCCAAGCAAGAAACATCCCCCACTGGTTGCTAGGTGATAAGTTAGCCAGAAAAACTGGTTAGGCCAGATAAACCTCCACAGAGACCACCTCAAACACTCTGGGCTTTAGAATGCAAATTGATCTCAAGCTGATGGGAGGGGTGGCATTTAAGGACTATTGACTGACAATCCCCAAAACCCCTCCCATACCTGTTGCTGAAACTATCTCCTGCTGAAACTATCTCTGACCACACCCCTCCCCTGCAAAGTGTCAGCATCTTGGCACCCAGAGTGCAGAGGGCTGCAAAAATAAACAAAAAAAGACCTCAGCAGGTGGTGAACATGGCCCAGCACTTGCCCCCCCCCCACTTCTAGGTGGCTGCACACTGGCACCCTAGAAACTAGGGGAGGTGAAACGCTGATCAACAGCCACCCACAGCATCCACCCCTGCACCCCTTCATGGAGTAGCAGGCCCCAAGCAGCAGAAAAGAAACTAAGACCAGGAGCTCCCAACCCCTC